>JAQQAE010002208.1:0-22923 GCA_029823295.1 Pseudamia nigra
ATGCCACGGAGAACATTTATTACCGCGGAGGAAAATAAACTGCCCGGTCATAAACCGATGAAAGAGGAACGGGGACCTGGCCGGTCCCCGATCTCTGGGTGGACGTACGTCGAGCGGCTGGATACGCTGCCTCGAAAATTAAACAAGGAGGGGTTTAATTTTGCAGTCCCCGCTCGAGTTGCAGCAAAACGCCAGCGTTAATCTGTCTTTCATCGTCCAGACGCGCGGCCGGCCCCCGATCTCCGGGAGGACGCGCGGCCGGCCCCCGATCTCCGGGAGGACGCGCGGCCTCCTATGGAAAAAGTTGGATCGTACAACGACCGATTCGGAGACCAGCCGTGACGCCGGAACGGATTATCGTCGTTGTGCAAGGTTCCACTGTAGTTTTTTTTTTTTTTTTTTTAAATCACGGACTTTACATAAACCTTAGAATCCAAAATGAATGGATGAAGTTTCACAAGCCCCTCCTTGAATCGCCGCCTTATCGTGGTGGAGGGGTTTGTGTACCTGAGTGATCCTAGGAATTATGTTGTCGGGGGCAATTTGCCCATGGTCGGGTCTCCCAAAACAAATGACTGGTCAGACTAAGAGCAATTCAGAAGACCCTTATGACTATGCCTTCCTGTGGGCCCACCACCTGCAGGAAGGGTCTAGTGCTGTGTGGTTTGGGTGACAGCAAAAGGTGGGGGGCCTGGGTGGTCCAATCCCCAGTTGCCAAAACTAACTCCAACTGGGAGGAGGTCCTCGGGAAGACCCAGGACAAGCTGGAGGGATTCTGTCTCTCAGCTGGGCATGCCTGGGGGACCCCCAGAGGAGCTAGAGGAGGTGGCTGGGGAGAGGGAAGTCTGAGCTTCTCTGTTTAGGCTCCTGCCTCTGCGACCCCGACCCGGATAAGCAGAAGATAATGGATGGGTGGAAGTTTCACAAGTATGGGACCTTTAAGGAATCAAATAATGTGAACACAGCAGAGGGTCCGCATTCACTTCTATCAATTTTGCAAGCAAGATAGAGGAACAAAACCTGAACTAGTTTGATCACGAAATGGGTTGATTTATACCAAACTACTCTAAAATCATTTGAAATTTTATGTAATTTTATGAGTTTCCTATTCCTATCATCAGGGACACTAACATGGACCATTTTACTGCACAAGGAATACTCTTGCTTACATGGATTTGCTTAAAGAAGCTTCTGAATGAACATTGTAGAGCATTTTTACAGCGTGCTGTTGGTAGATTTGATGAGGAACAGATATGAATACAGTACTGCTTCCATCACTAATCACCTGTAAACACTCACACATACTGTACCAACTCTGTAGAAGCTGCAGTACATACTGCATTGCTTTCTCTCAGTGTGACATTTCAAACCCTGTTGACTTATTGAGCAGGTGGTACAGTCACCTTGCCATAATTCTCCCTATTTGGACTTGTGTTGTCAGCTGAGAATAAATAAAGGTGGAGTCACTAAAGACTAAACAAAGATAGAAAGAAGACTTGGTTTGTACTGGAGGTTTATGTGCACGGCTTTGGATTGAGAAATGAATATTTCAGGTACCATATTTTCTCTCAGGTTGTCGATTTTCCGCCAGCAGCCCTTGCAATACTTATTTAAAGTATCCTTGATTTTATTGACGTCTGCTGCTTTGAATTGTGAATGGGGTCATCTATTAACTACCGTCACCGAGTACAAGGAGAACACATGGCAAACAGACACACATGCTCACTGCATGTTTGTAAGAGGACTAACTGGTTCTTAATAACACTGTTAAGTGGACCATTAATGCAAAGCCTGAACCTAGGCCTAGCCCTATGTGCATGTGTGACCACAGCCAGTAAAGAGGGGGTTTGAAAGTGAAAGTGGTACAAGAGTACTGCACATGAACTGAATACAAAGGATGAAATACAGCTCACAATAGCAAAAGCGATGCTGTGATTACTCAAGCTCATTAAATCAACAAACTAAATGTGTCAATCTGGAGTTTTTTTTTTCTTTTTCGTCCTGTTCTGTATTGGGGGAACATTTGCTTCTCATTAAAGGAGGAAAGTGCAGGCAGACATTTAACACAGACAGTGTGGGGTTGCCCTGTGACCTCTCTTCTTGTTAATTTGATCTTTCATCTAAACCTGCCTCAGCTCTGACCTGAGGCTCAAAGAGGTACCATGTGAGCTTTTATGGCTGAGGAGGCCATGAGATGCACAGGAGGTTAAAAAAAAAACTTCTCTTGCAAAGAAGTGGTAACTGTTCCTTTTGATGAACGCTTTAAATTGTATAAGTACAGACAATATAAAAGAAGTGCATAAAAACACGGGATGTTATCCATTGGCCTTTGGGCTGCTGTTTAATCCTCAAGTCTGGTGTTTGGGTTGTGACCATAGACTGTATATATTAATGACAAAGAGACCGTGACATCACCCATTAGTTTCCAAAGTGATGTTTTGAGGCCAATTGGGTTGTCACTTCCTGGCTGCCATTTGAGCCAAAAACAGGATGCAACCATATTTGGACAAACAACAGAGGGGCTACCTGAGCGTTCATGCCAGGGGACTCAGGAAAGCTAGTACTAGCCACTAGCTTACTGACACGGTAAAACTTCACCAGGCAGTGTCAAACAAAGTAATATTACGGTGTTGTTAGTGGAGACGCTTACCCACAACTGCAGTCAAGTGCGTACTATGAACATATTGAATCGAAAAGAAGATATGAGGGTTTGACTTGGTCCAACATCACTAGCGAGATGAGTTACCATAGCAACATGTGAATCAAACCCCAGCACAGCAGTAATTTGTTGGATTATTTGCAGTAATATTTTAATAACGCAGTAAATAATTAAATATGGACCACCACATTACTTAGAGGGTCCAAATAATACATTTGAGACCATAATGACTCATGACAAAAACGTCCAATGCATCTCTATGGGAAAAAACTTCTTGGAGCTGGATGAATGGTTCCCCGGTGGCCAACAGTGGTATTGCAACTTAAAGTTACTTGCACATCAGCCACACTGAACAGAACGGGTCATTGCCCACTGGTGGTGGCCATTGTTTACTGCTGCTGCAAGGGACCGTTATTTGAGCACTACCACAAAAATTACATAGATGCCAGCCATAGCGCTAGAAAGTAAATGATAACAAGCAGCAAGCAAAGACCAGTTTGCTAATATAGCTAAATGATGCTTACAGGCTTGGGCATATGATTATGAAAAGGCAGAGGTAAGTAAACAAACTTGTATTAGGGTTCATTTCTGAGTTGTCTGTCTGGAAGAATAATGTTTTAGTCAATGAACAAAAACTCTAAAAGACCAATTCAGCAGGCAAGTGAATGGTCAGTCACATTTAGTAGCTAGGCACCTGGAATAATATCCACCTGTCACAGTGACAATGCCCTCAGAATTTTAAACATCAATACAACATTAACAAGGGCGTTTTCTTTTCAAAATAGTCACCTGTAAATGTCATTTATGCTGCAGCATTGGACAATTTAGGATGGGGGTCTGTGGGGACTGATTTCCATATGGTGATTCAAGGAAGCACACTATGTGGCACTTCTGCAATGACATCACCTGTCAGTTGCAGTTACTTTTAATCTAATTATATATTACATGATTATATTTTTACACTGAACCAGCCAGCACTCATTCCAGGTGATTGCTTAAGGCTGCTTATTAAATCATGTTTTCAAATTAACAAGTGATGTCACATTGCTTGTACTGCAGTTTTTCCAAAAGGTTCTCTTCTTTTACCCTTGAACTTGCTTAATCCTTGTACATATATATGTTACCACACAGTAGTAATTTATCCCCGATACAGATGAAACGGCTGCAAGTACAAGAGATTCACGCACGCACACACAATCTAAAGTTATAAACACACACACACACACACACACACACACACACAGTAGAGATCAATACAGGCCCAGAGCAGTGTTGAGGACTGGATCTAACCCACATAATCATCTGTAATCTCTGACATCAAATCCTCCAGAGACTCGCTGGAGGGCCAACAACAAGCCTTCATCAGCCCAAAGTGTTCAATTTAACTTTTCATACACAACTGCTGCAGGCACAGACACAAAACAGGAGAAGTGTTTGTGTTGTTATACGTTCTATGTAGTCCCTCTGTTCTTGTTTCAGCCTGTTTATTTCACATTTATTGTGATAAGTAGTGATATCATGGTTTTATCATCCCACACCAGAGTAACAGAAGCATAGATTGTACTGAATATTACACAGGACACCACAGCAAGCATATTTTTCCTTAAAGTCCCATATTGTCAAAATCGCTTTTGGGGGATTTGAAGATTTTTATAAACTCTGTAGTGTAAAACAAAAGCTGTAAAATGTAAATCTGTTCAGTTCTGCCAGTCCTGAGAAATCGACAAAACAAGAGGAACACAACAGGAAAAACAAGCCATTTTGAATATTTGTAATTTGTGACGTCCCCTCCTTGAATCGCCACCTTATCTTGGTGGAGGGGTTTGTGTGCCTGAGGGATCCAAAACGCCGTGTTCTCAGGGGCAACTGGCCCCTGGTAGGGTCTCCCAAGGCAAATTGGTCCTAGGTGACAGGTCAGACTAAAAGTGATTCAGAAAACCCTTATGACTGTGCCTTCCTCTGGGCCCACCGCCTGCAGGAAGGGTCGTAAATGTCCGGTGCTGTGTGGTTTGGGTGGTAGCTGAAGTTCCCTGGCCTGGGTGGTCCAATCCCCGGTTGCTAAATCTAGGTCCAACTGGAAGGAGGCCCTGGGGCAGACTCAGGGCATGCTGGAGGGACTATGTCTCTTGGCTGGCCTTGGAAGGCCTGTAGGGCCCCACAGAGGAGCTGGAAGAGGCGTCGCTATTTAGACAGCTGCATGACATTGACCAGGATAAGCAGAAGATGATGGATGGATGGATTTGTGATATCACAGGTCATAACCAATCATATTCAAGCTAAAGTGCATTGGTCCCACCCACGAACCAACAGAATTATACATTTTACAACACTGATAAATAGAATACGTAAACATATATTATAATAGCATTATTCAGGCTATGGCAGTTTGTTACAACAGCAAAATCAAAGTTGCAAAGAGGACTTCAGTAAAGAAACATAAAATCAAAAAATCTGATTTAATTTAATCAAAACCCTTTAAAAAGTTTTGAATATAAAACACGTAAGCTGTACAAATACAAACCTAACTTAGCACGTTAAAGTTAACATTTAAACTGCGCCAGAGGGAATAGACACAAGGACCAATGTCTGATAGAGGCTGTAGCAATATGGATTAATCAATTCAAGCAAAATCAGCAGAAACTTGGAGTCTGAGTATTAGCCTCATGGAACTCATTTCAGAAGTGCCCTAACTGGAATCTGGTAGCTCCACATTCCCTGTAAACACACACTGCAGCGCATAATCCCTTTTGACATATTCACTTTGACTGGGAAACTATATTAAATCTACATTTCTGTGAGGACTGAATCGCTTGGAGTTAAATGCTAGAAATATGCAAACAGTAATCATCACTGGGGAAATTGTGATGATTTCTGAACTCGCTTAAAATTTTCCACTCCCATTTATAGCATTTCAGTTTTTGATCTCACCCTCCCCTTCCTTTTGACATCTAAGCTGTTTCTGTCTTTGTCTCAGCTAAATGGACTGCTTTCTCTTCCTTATTATTTTTCTACCAGATTCCAACATTCGGGAGCTTAAAGAATGACTCTGTAGAGGAAACATGTCCAGGCCCAGAACCCAAGGAGTGCTGCTGAAGCACATGCACCTTGCCTTCGGGGCTGCAAAGATCTGGGTGACGTCACACTCAGCTGAGGACAAAGCCCACTGGTTTCTTCCAGACAGAGAGGAGAGGAGAGTGGAGGGTGGTGGCAGGATAGGGGGGCTGTCAGAACAACACAAGGACAACCAAGAGAGAGAAAAATGTGCAGATGGATCCGGTGCAGTAGTATGCATGTACTGTATGTATTTGAGTGCATAAATGTATTTACATGCACGTGAGACATCTGGTGGATTCACATACATGTGTGTTGTGTGGCTTATGCAGAGTGAGCAAGGCTGCACGCGTGTGCTTAATGTGTATGTCAAGGCCATCATGCACCACTTGGCAGGACAATGGGAGGTTGAGCTTGATAGCACTGTAAAAGCTGACTCTGACAATGTATGGACTTTACACCAGGGGTTGACTGTTGGAACCAATATTCAGCAATTTTTAACTCTTTACCTATCTGTATTTTTACAACTATGATCATTTAATTTAAAAAGACCCACTACTCTGGGTCTGTTGAAGCTGATTCGTACATAAATTATAAAGATGCAACACAATTTGTGAAGAAATTAACCTAAAATCCTGCAGCAATAGAAGTTGACATGGAAGTATTCAGAGTCAGGCACTGAGACTTTACATATGTCCATTTGGTTTCCAGATCTTGGCTGTGATCACCTGTTTTTATTATATCAAATAACTTATTTAATAACCAGCTAATCAGAAAGATAATGATCTGAACACAAATTACAGTACAACGATGAAATCTAATCTGAAATGACCACTGGGATACATTTATTGGAGCTGATTTTTACATTTTGGCCCGGGGTGCACTACATAACATGGAAAGGGGTGGGGTTTATGACCTGCACTGCAGCAGAAAACAAGTTAGGACCAACCATGTTCTAGTTAAAATTAGTTCCATCCCCATGAGGAACTTCCAATATTCTTGACTATTTTTTTTCTTCAAAAATTGTCCACAGAAAGTAAATTATTGTGTCGGAATCTGACCCCAGGTCACCTTAGGCATCAATCAGAGTGTTCTGATTAAAAGTGGGTGTTTGACACCAGTAAAATGTGTCAGAATGATATATAGACACCCTCAAAAAACACAGGAAAAGTAAAATCAACACATTTACAGAAGTCTTTAATAGACACATATGAGCCATACAGGTCTAAGGTGTCACTCTATGGGAACTTTAAGAGAACTGGATACAGCACCACCATTGAGACTTGTGACAACATAAACATCTGTGAAAGTGCTGACAGGACGCCTATGGCATGGAGGCATCATACATCATACGTGTCCACTGAACCGTGAAGGAAGGTGAGGGGAGGGGTAGCAGGTGAAAACACTGGTCCACATCTGTGCTAGTACAAATAATATAAAAAAAAAAAACACTAAAACATAAAACTGTTTGCCGTATTACACCAGTAATGACTGCTTTGTGATTATGTTTATGCAAGTAAGACCATATCAAGACCAACTGTGGGCACAGAACTAGTGTTACCAAATGTACAACAATTACCATACATCTGTGACAATTTTGCCCTCGTGTTGATCCATAATCACAAATGTGCAATCATTTCAGTGCATCTCCAAAGAAAACATAATAATTATTTTTTTTTTAAATCAAAAGGCAATGTTTTTCCAGCTGATCATGGTTGCTGTGTTGGTGAACGCAGCTCCTGAGCACGGCAGGCCAGAACTTAAATCCCCTTTACCTACAATACACTTGAAGGATTTTAGATTTTAAAAAGTTCATTTACAAGACAGCATTATATTTACCCAGTATAAATATCTTGGTTAAGACGTACATAAAGTTTTACACAAAATATGCTAAGGTAAACCCACTGGTATGATACTTAAACATATTCCATTAGGTCATGCTACGCATAATGCAGCTGCAGACTGATGCAGCTCTGGTGAATAATCTGAGCAGCATTTCAAAAAGGTAAAGCAGCAGATCATGCCTTAAAACAAACCTCAGAACTCTCCAAGTACTAGATGGAGCTAGAAAAAGTGACCACTAACTGACTCATTATTGAGAATTCTTTCCATATGGAGAGCATTTTTATTCATATTGTAAAAGCTTTCCTACAAACATTTACATCAAATGACACTCTGCCCCCCTTGTATTGTTGTCTCCTAGTATATATACTGTATATATATTGAAGCAAAGGTTTAGTGTCAGTCAGCATCAGTGGTCTCATTGCATAATGCAACACAATCCCCAAGTGCCCTCCAAGGCAACAATACACCCACTGCACTGAGGGCCATCCTCTGTAAGCTTTACACTGATCATCATCACTCTACCCACTGAGCTACAGTCATAATCTCAAAGATATACGCCAGTGCTGCTTGATCCCCCTTTGCTGCAGAAAACACACATGTACACGCACAAAGCCAGGACTACTCGACTGTGCAAAGACGACAGAAAGAACCACAAATACTTAGACATGTACATGGAAGCGACATCCACACCCACCGTGGTGATGATGAATTCACTTGTATCACTCTGTGCCTCATCACAGCAGACAGAACACACACACACACTCTCACTCACACACACACAGTGAAGAAGGCAGACAAAGCAGGGGAACGCCCCCTACACCCTGCAAGCTACTGTCAGGTCATCAACTGGCTCAGGCTGGATTCCAGGTTTTACTATTGCCCAAATTCGAAGATAAAGCTACGAAAATCAGCACGATAACACTCGACACGCTTACAGTACAGATGTACATCGAGCTGTAAAGACCCACAGATGACGAAATAACCCGGTTCCTTGTGGAAGTCAACGCACAACTACTGTCACAAATCATACCGTGCAGAAGATTAATAAGTAGAAGATTTCAAAAGCACACTCACCTCACAAAAAAGGTGGATTCAGGAGGGAAAACGTGCCAGTGGGAAGTGACGCGTCCGTGTGGTTTGGGAGTTTGGCCTTTTTTGTTTTCTCACTGCTACGACTGCGCGCAGGTAACAACGTCTCAGGACTGATGCTAAACGCCGTTAGCCACCTTTAGCTACACGTCTGACGTGTAACATTTTCGGACACTTTTAGTCTCCCCCCCTCCTACTCTGGGTTCCCACAACGCCCGCCGCTTGGCAAACCACGTCCCTTCTCCTGTGAGCCTTTTTTTGGGCTCGCAGCTGTTTTCGTTGTTTCAACCCTTGCTTAGAAAAATCCTCGTCTGTCTCTTTAAACGACGGCGTTTCCGGGGTTTGCTGATGTATATAGAAAAAGGCGGGACTAAGCAGCCAGCTGAGCGCCTGTCATTTAAGCGATTGGTCGCTTTCTGTAACCTGAGCCAATCAGCGATTAGCATTCACGCCCTCTTCAAATTATTCAGATTTATTCCAAAATAGCGCCTCGTGATTGGCCGGTGAGTTAACTGTAGTAACGCCCAGTACACGTGCTTTTTCTGCCCTCCCATTTTTCAGTGCCAAGGGTGGCTGCTATGCTGGAGCTGGGAATATATCTTATTATCTTAAAAACACCAAGCAAATCACGTACTTAAAGACAAAACATTTTACACAGTCACAGAACACTAACAGTAGCGTGTGGTAAGGAAACAGTTAAAATTTCAATCAAACATACACATGGTAATCCCCTTCTTGTCCTGCGTTTGGACTGAATCACCCTTAGCCATGTTGTCACTGAGCTAAGAATAGCACAGCTACACGTCTCCCCTTATTGCAATGCAGTTGTGCTGAACTCCACGCCCATCATCTACCCAGAGGACACTGGGGCTTCAGTATAACCCTCAGCTGTGTGTACAGAGGAAGAGGCCTTAACCCTTTCAAGCTGCGCTGTGCAGTGAACAAAACCAGGATTTCCTTCCAATCCTTCATACATTTATACATTCCTGTGGTTATGACACTAGTGCATGTTCCGTGCAGTAATCTGGAAATCCATGTTATCGGACTATTGTCTTCAGTGTACTGCTGCACTGCATGCTGACACAATGCAGAACCAAAATACATTGATTTGATACAAGTGGTTGAATTTACTTTTACATTAGTAAGAATTTCATATTCTGTTTGTATGTTAAATTAAGTTTTTCCACCATGTCAGTTAATTTACAGATTAGTGTTTCTCTCTTTCCTGTCCAGTGGAAACTATGATTTTAGATGCTGGTAGAATTAAATGGCAGAGCATAGATGGATGGATGATAAACTTGAGGTTGAATGTTCTTGATTTATCATGGTGGAAGGGTTTGCCTGCCTGAGCGATCCTAGAAGCTATGTTGTCCGGGGTAATTCACCCGTGGTAGGGTCTCCCAAAGCAAATTGGTCGTAGGTGTCAAGTCAGACTAAGTGTGATTCAGAAGACCCTTATGTCTGTACCTTCCCGTGGGCCCACCACCTGCAGGAAGGGTCGTAAGGGTCCAGTGCTGGGTGGTTTGTAAGGCAGCTAAGGGCAGGGGCCTGGGTGGTCCAATCCCAGGTTGCCAAAACTAGCTCCAACTGAGAGGAGGCCCTAAGGCAGACCCAGGACACACTGTAGGGACTGTGTCTCTCAGCTGGCCGTGGAACACGTGGGGGAGCCCCAGAGGAGCAGGAAGAGGCTTCTCTACTTAGGCCGCTGCCCCTGTAACCCCGTGACCCCGACAAGGATAAATGGATGATGGGTGGATGAGTTAAATAAACTCCTACAAAAAAAAAATCAACAAATGGAATTTTGTCACCCAGTGTTTGTGTTAGTCTATCTCTTTTCTTTTATTTCTCCTCTGTCCACTAACCCCAACTGCTCGAGCCAGATGTTCTCCTGCCCTGAGCCGCTGGTTCTGCTGGATGTTTTTCTCTTCTGTAAAAGGAAGTTTTCCTCCTTCCTGTTGCCCTTGGTTTACTCTCTGTGTAGTCTTGAGGTCTCGACCTTGAATTGTGAAGCGCCTGGAGATAATCTCTGTTAATGATTGGTGCTATACAAATTGAATGGAATTTCCTGGAAAATGCCCTGTCAGACAGGGTTGTTTTTTCTGAGCTTATCGAGACCTTTTCTAAGTGAACACCAATGCCACATGATGATCTCATGGATTTTTAATGCCTCCTTAACCATCAAAGACGTAGACACCCGCCCACAGCCTTATGAAGAATCATTCAAGAGTACTTGCACTATCACTGGCAAATTTCCTAAGTAATGCAAATGTAAGAGTGGCACTTCAACCTTTGTGATGCAATTGCTAGAATGTATTAAAAGATAAATTATGAGACAGGCATGCAAAAAAAAGGGGTTAAGTTAAATAAATTCTTCTATATAGTATATTTTTTTCTTCACAGGACACCAACGCCACATGACAATCTTGCTGTAAACTAAACTTTAAAATCAGACAATAGTATATAAAATAGTTACAATATTAACTTAAAACATATATAGTCATAAAATGTAACATACTGTACTGTACTTACAACCCCAATTCCAGAAAAGTTGGGAAACAAAAATGTAAAGGAAAAACAGAATGCAGTGATTTTCAAATCTCAAACTCATATTCCCAATAGTTTTTTTGAGACGTCACTGCCATCAAATTCAAAATGAGCTCATATTTTCCACAAAATAGCAAAATGTCCGTTTCAACATCCGATACTTTATGTTCTACTGGGGATAAAATATGGGTTTATGAGATTTAAATGTAACTGCTTTCTGTTTTTATTCACATTTTACAGTGTCCCAACTTTTTTTGGCTGGGATTACACTGTATATCATAAATAGTAGAATAACACTTTCACTTCAACTGTCATAGAACTGTTAGCCATCTGCCACCACTGCAGAATTATATTACTAGTCATAAAACCCTTAACATGGACTAAAGTTAGAATATGTTCCAAATGATTTAGGGTGTTTTCAAATTTCCATGTCTGACTGTTTGGTTCCAAGTGTTGCATTCAAGGACCCAGTGTTGACAAAGCGGTGTTTGTGTCCTTGGGTCAGAGGTTAATGCTATCGGTATTCTGAAGACCGACTGTCACAACATCCTCATTTTTGTAATAAATAGAAAGCGGTTGAACTGAGATGATGAAGGTTATAAAGGTACACAATTAACACTTTGCAGAAACAGCTCGGCTGTTTATCCTACTGAATCAACAGGAAACATTCGGAAAATGGGAGATAAAATTTTGCTTTATGACAGAATCAGAGTAATCCTACTGATCTGTTTGATTAAAAAAACAACAGACAGAAATATCTGCAACAATTAAATTAATTGCTATAGTGTTGCAAAATAAAATTCAATGTTGAGGCCAAGTCAAAGCGATGGGGGTCTCGCTGAGTAAATGGCGCCCCCTGCTGTTTATATGCATTCAGTCACGGAGTTGTAGTCAAACCAGAACGTGTCCAAATGTTGGACAAGTGATAGCAATTCATTAGTCCACAACTGGTCTGTTATCCCGGTGTGGACGGGGAGACAGGATGCGTTCAGGAGAACAGAGACACATACCATTCTACGTGAGGAAATGAAAATGACTGATTTTACAAGTTTCACCGCCTACGAGCGGCCTGTCGAGAAAAAAAAAACATCCCTTTAAGTGTAACCTATATTTAGAATATTTTCATTGCTTTTCTCAGTGTTGCAGCCCTTTCCTTCACGATGATGAAGCTCTGAACTGCAACTAAACCCTGCTGAATTTCCCAGATAGTGATCGTGCAGCCAGTTTTGTGTCACTGTGGTGTTTTAATACTGTATTTTAGATTCAGACAAAACAAATCAAGCAATCAACGCGACAAATGTGGATTACATCCCTCTCTCGGTATGTGACACACTGTACACAACAGAGCCATAGTACAGCTTCAGTTCATCGATGGGAAAATGAACATTCTGTCAGTCTGATGAAACAACAGACTACATATTTCATGAGGTAAAGGTTTCTGAAAAGTCAGTTTTTACATGATCTACCAGGCGAGAGGGTTCAAAAGGAAATGAAGACAGGAAGTGGTGAAAACTCTGAACACACCTTCTCCTTTTTCAACACAGTACATTTATACTGGAGACATTCAAACTGTGTAAGAACATGCATAAAACTATGTAGTGAACAAAGACATGTTAAACAACACAGGACATGTTTTATATTTTAGATTGTCCATAGGCACATTTATCTTTGCATTCTCTCATCACATTCACACAGCAGTCACCTGAAATGGGTTTCAATTGACAGGTGAGTTCATTTCTCCTGATTCTGTACCCACTCTTCCTCTGCAATAGACAATTGATAGTCGAAAGCACATTAAGGAGGCAAGAAATGGCACAAATTAACCCACGTGATTTGAAAACCATCCCAGGCGATGACCTCATGGACCTGATGACAGAACAAGTAAACAAAGCTGTCCTCAAAGCTACATGTGTCCACTTTGGACAATCAAAAATATAAAACATGTTATGGGTTGTTCATTAAATAAATCCATACATGCTCTTTCAGTTTCAATGTTTAGATTTTAGTGTTTAGTGCCACCTTCAGTAACAGTGTTTTCATGAAAAAATTCAAGACACTAAACATTTTTTACAAACTGTACATGCTTTACAGAGCTAAACAATTTACGTTCACAGTAGCGTTTTTCTTTTTAAATACAAAAGGAATTTTAAACAGAGTATTTCAAATACTTTTTTTAACAAAGGGTGAATTTTTATTAAGCAAGTAATTTTGACGTTAATAACCCACTTTTATGGTCTTTTTAATAAATGACATACATCATACTTTACATGTGTACTGAGTGCGAACTAATGTGTTCAGTCGGTTTCGTTTTCTTCGTCGCCTCGGTGCTGTGCTCCCGTCTCCTCTTTTGTCTGTTCTTCTGTCCTTCTTCTTGTCTGAACTGGTGCCTGTCATAAAAAAGTCACATATATGTTATTTATTAGACAAACCAAACCGTCTCAGTCTTTTCATCTACCGAGGAGGTTGAAGTATTATCAGAAAGCAGGTATGAAGAAGAGACTGTGACGGGTCTGGTTCGTCATTTCCTCTCACCTGGACTGCCAGCGGCGCCCGCTGTTCCACACTCTGCCGAAGGACGGAAGCCAGTTAGAGTCCGTGTGGGAGCTGTGGTCAAAGTTGGCTCCCACTCTGTTCGGGGGAAGCTTCCTCAGCTTCTCTTGTTCCTCTGCATAAAGACAAACAAAGCCATTTCCATTATATTCTTCTATTGTGTTTACAAGCTGCTTTATTAGTCAAACCACTGGAAGGATTATAACATCAATCCTTCCTGTGAAGAAGATCATGGACTCTTTGATTTCTGACGCTACTGCAGTAATGCATAAACATGAATTCTTTTAATGCAGAGAAACAACAGACAGCAGCAAAGATAAAACATTTCTGAGCAGACAAAAAAAAGAAAGAAAACAAGCAGCAGAGGAAGCCAGAGAAGCAAATTAAGTTCGGCCTCATAGGAATGATCAAACACTCTCCTTGGGAGGAAAGTAACTTACACCATAACTATAACAGTTCAATCATCATCAAAGGCAACCTCTATGTGAATAAGAAATATGAATAATGCAGGCGGATCTTACTCTGTTTGAGGAAGTCCTGTATAGACGGGCCAATCTGTGAGCATGTCGCCGAGCCTGAGCTGCCCTCTAACGGGTCGTCCTGCAGCCAGGGAGGGACGGCTCCTATGACACAAACAGCAAACATGTTTAGGAAATATGATTTAGGAAGCAATCAGTGCTGAGTATCACCACCACTGTCCTGATTTGCTTCTATTCTGATTGGCAAGGCTTCAGTTTGAGTTTACTGAACATATTTTCAGGTACAATGTAAATTGTGCTTGGAACTCAATGTTCCCTTTTACACTGACAGGGAACCGGCACGTGAGCCTGGTTCGGACCATTTACACCAAAAATATAAATAAATAAAACTTGGTTTGGAACCTGGGACTTTGGTTCCCAGCTCGAACCAGACAATAGTAGGTTCCTGAAGTATGAACCGTGACGACAGTGGGTGTGTACATACACGCCCACGCAGCGTGTTATAAACAGAGCAGTATGAAGGAATCTACACAACCCACTGAAATGCAACAAACTTACGAGTCATCTGTCACGCAGCGTTATTCTTCACCTACTTGTTGTTAGTAGAATATCCAAACATGTTTTTGGATAACTCACACGATCTGCCATCATGGTAATGTTTACAGATACACAACACCATAATATGAATAATATGTTTACATTAACAACACCATAATATGACTTTGTTTAGCACTGCTTGGTGAAGTTTTAGCATCAGCAGGCTAGCATTCGTGAGCTTTCCCTACGCTGCGCTGGCACCGCTGCCGTTCTGTTTTTGGCTCCAAGATGACACCAATATATACAGTCTATGACACAGATGGTCCTAAAAAACTTGAGCCATATCTGTTAATCTTTCGATGTTCAGGTTGCGTTTTGTTTTTTTTCCTTCTTCTATTCATCTGGGGGTACTCTAGCATAGTACATGAGCTGTACTGTGGTAGAGCACCCCCATAATTTCCAGTGGTACTGCACACTTTTCAACTGTGCACTGCGCATGCGTTAAAAATTTTAATCAAATTAATCCATGTAAATTAAATAATCTGGATTAACACGTTCATTTTGACAGCCCTATTAAAACTATGACTTTTTAAATTAATTGAGAGCATAGATATTACCCTAATGTACCTTTCACTGTACATAATCAAAAAGTGCAAATAAGTGACTAACAAGTAATGCTCAAGGATTTTATTCATCAATATTGGATCAATCCACTGAAGATCTGGTGGAGCCTACCCCAGCTGACACAGGGTCATGGCAGGATACGCTGAGGCCATAAGTGACACAGAGACATGAACAACCCTTCTCATTTACACCTACAGGGAATTTCAATTAACCTGTACTGAGCTCAATGCCCGATTCCAAAAACACTCCTGGACCCACCGACACCGGAGCTCTGTGTTCTTCATTTACTCATTAATAGTGCAAAGATGAATGAGCTGCTTCAGAGCTGACGTATGTTGTAGCTCTGAAGCAGTGTTAAAAACAGGCCAATCCATCTGACCGCCTTACTCATGTAACAAAGTGTCTGAAGATGGTCTAGTAACTCTGCAAACTGACATACGATAGATTACTACCAGCACAAGGTACCTCAAAACATAGCGTATGCATCCTTTCTCTGACAGTCTTTCTGGACTGTGTTGATCATATCCTGTCAGAGGTGACTGATACCGATTCATTGTCACAAAAACAATCAATCCTAGGTAATAAATAATTTCTGTATCTACAGGCAGAGTTAGGGGTCTGCTCTAAATAGTCTCAGAGCAGGACATTTTTGCCACATATCATAGCATTACAGGTGTCAAACAGCTGTGAAAAGTTATGACCGTGTATGACAAAGTCGTACTGTGTACAAAATTAACACTAATCCACATGATATATCACCTAACACTAATGGATATAATATGCCATACCTGTGTGAACATTTCCACTGTTTGATGAATCCTGGAATACAGAAAAAGTGAGTGAGTGCAGTGATTTCATTTCGGTAAAGTATATTAAGTCAGGCGTGTTATTTTCCTTCTGTCGAATGGACTGGAAATTTGGTCTGAAGATGTTTTGCTACCAGTTGACAGAAGGAAAAACATATGCCTTGGATACCATGATCTGGATGACTGAGAACCTTCACAGACATAATTTAAGTCAGGTATCAGTTCTTCTTTATCTACCTGATAACCAATGAAGGTCAGGCGTTGTCCTGTCATGGCCCACGGTGCCTCAACCATCGTGTCAATGAAGCTGCTCCCCACTTGCTGCTCTGACCCCACAGAGCAAGAGCTTGTTTCCAGGCAAAACAAAAACACAATCAAACCAAAAGTCAGTCTGAGTGCTTTGAGTGAGGTGATGCGAAAGTGTTTAACACCCCTGGTTTGAAAGCGTGTTACCTGACAGTGTCTTCTGCAGAGACGTCCGTGCCATTGGGTTGGGTCGGTGGCTCCAGCTCTGCATCGCGCTGATGTTGATTCAGGAAAAGCCAACAGTGTTTCATAGAGAAAATCTGAACCCTAATCAGGCCTCATTTAATCACAACACTCCTTCAATGTTTGTCATTTTGACATTTGTCAGTATATACTACAGGATGATGACAAAAGACACTCTGTCCTTAGGCCAAACTGGACACTAGACACCACAATTTATCAGGCCACATATATATGAGAATTGACATGGTTGATTATTTGCCCTGTTTCCTCAATTAAAAGCTGTTTAATACAGAATAATGACCAACAATCAAGTGCACATTCCACACAGAGGCTAGGGAAACCTAAAGAGGGGAGAAATAGTGAATCTGTCCGGCAGAAAGACTTTAGATAAGATTGGCACATGGAATTTTAAGAATTTGATTTGTTATTTTTGGTCACAGTTTTGGTTAGGCCAGTGTTCAATGACCCGGGCTGTTCAGTGAGGCCGATGGGGAAGTATCTTTAAGTTGGAATACTACCATTGGCCACCAGGGAACCGTTCATCCGGCTCCAAGAAGCCTTTTTCCCATACTGATACATTGGACTTCTATTTGAAAATATTATGGAAATAAATTTTTGTCATGACTCATTATGGTCTCAAATGTATTATTTGGAACCTTTCATAAGTAATGTGGTGGTCCATCTTTAAGTTTTTGCTCCATTATTAAGATATTACTGCAAATAATTCAACAAATCCCTGCCATGTTGCGGTTTAATTGACATGTTGCTGTGGTAACTCATCTCACGAGTGAAGTCGGGCTGATTCTGACCCTCCTATCTTCGTTATTCAATATGCTTATAGTTATACATGAGATACACTCGACTGCAGCTGTAGGTAAGTGTTTAAACTAACAACACTGTAATATGACTTAGTTTGACACTGCATGATAAAGTTTTACCGCATCAGTAAGCTTGCAGCTAGTATTAGCTTTCCTATGACTCCCTGGCATGAACGCCCAGTTAGCCCCGTTTGCCGTTTGTCCAAATATGGTTACATCCTGTTTTTGGCTCCAAAATGGCAGCCAGGAAGTGACAACCCAATTGGCCTCAAAATGTCTCTTCGTAAACTAATGGGTGATGTCACGGTCACTTTGTCAGTAAAATATACAGACTACACGTTAGGCTCCAAAACCATACAATTAAGCACTAAAAATCAAAATTAGGTTTTAAACAGACCATTTCATATTGTCACAAGAAAAGCCTTTCTGCCAGAAACATCTCCTAGAAAACAAAATTCTCCAGGAATCTTATGAAAGCAGGCCAAAACCAGAAGACCAAAGTGTTGGACTAATATCTGATTTACCTTGCATCTAATACAAACCTGCTTCAAATAAAGACTCATAGCTAAGGCAAATATAAGTCCTATCTGCCATTTCATGAAACCTGGTAAACATAGAAGAACAAATGAACTTTTCCGCCAGACGTTGGTAGCATTTCCCCTCCTGACTGCAACTAATAGCCATAAAAGTAACAGTGTCACTATGATGGATACTGCCACTGCATCCGTGGAAAACAAACCTCTATAAGAGACTGAAGAACCTCTTGACGCTGCTTCTCCTGAGCCCGGATGCAATCTGCTTGCTGCAGACACAAGTCACATAAAGACAGGAGGAAATAGTTACAATCATGTGGTTTCAGACATTGTAAACTGAAAGGGCTTACGACTCGTGATGCATTACCTGTTTAATGAACTCATCCTCCTTCTCCACAAATGTTTCCAACACTTTTTCCACTTCAGCTTTGAACCTTCCAAAAAAAAATTGCAGGGGAGATGTGAATTTCCAGATAGTATTAATCTTAGGTGTTTGTCTTCATCATGTGACTAACCTCTCTATTTCTTCCTGTGTGACGATGACTTTGTCTCTGAGCTTCGGATCTGCTTTATTCTCCCACCAGAATTTGTGTGAATTCTTTCTATGTTCTTGTCTAAAAAACACATAATAAACACACAATCAGTTCATGACAAAAACAGAGCAACAGGATATGCTGAGTTGCTATGTGCATTTTAAAATAAAGTTACACTGCATTTTCTTAAAATATGTAAAACAATTAAAACGTACGTGGTCATGTGTTCCAGCATGCCCCCATACAGCACGGCCATGTTTCCATCGGTAACGTTTCTTTCAACTTCCAGCTCACAGCAGTAACACCAGAAAGTCTGCTTGTGCTGAGAGCAATCAAACTTTTCCACTTGTGGTTTTTTAATTGTTCGCCGAGCTTCCTTTACCTGAAATAAACACAGGAAAAACAGAAATGAAACTAAGGCAAGTCTACAGCTGTAATACATTGCATGCACCAAAAAATAGTCCCCACCTGGATTTAACTCATCAGATAGATAAGAGCCTCCCACTGGATAATTACTGCATGGGTGACTATGTTTCAGCTGGAAACAAGTTATTGAACCTTAACTGATGCAGTGAGTAGCTTCTTATTTCTTAAACAACCATGTCAAAGACACATCCTGTGGTCGTGGAAAGTTTGTTCATTTGTTTCAGAACAGAGAAATCATTGGCATCAAGCAAAGAAAACATCTAAGGAGATTGATGAAACTATTGAAACTGGGTTCAACGCATTATTAAAAACTGGAAGGATAGTGGGGAACCATCATCTTCAGGGAGAAATCTGGTTGGAAAAAAATCTTGAATGATCATGATCAGTGATCATTTAGCGTTTGGTGAAATTAAACGTTAAAAAAACACTAGTAGAACTCAGGTCTATGTTTAATAGTGAAAGTAAGAACATCTTCATACACACAATGTGAAGGAACTCAAGGGATTGGGACTAAACAGCTGTGTAGTGAGGGTAATCAGAAACAAAGGTTTAAATTTGCTAGGGAGTATAAAGATTGGACTATGGAGCAATGGAAGAAGATCACGTGGTCTGATGAGTCCAGATTTACCCTGTTTCAGAGTGCTGGGGCATCAGGGTAAGAAGTGATTACCCATCATGCCTAGTGTCTACCATATAAGCCTGTGGGGGCAGTCTGTGATCTGGAGTTGCTGCAGTTGATCAGGTCTAGGTTCAGCAATGTTATGAGGTCAAGTGACTACCTGAATATACTGAATGACCAGGTTATTCCATCAGTGGAGGTTTTCTTCAGTGATGACACGGGCATATTCCAAGACGACAACATCAGGATTCATCAGGTTCAAATTGTGAAAGTGGTTGAACAAGCATAAGACATAATTTAACAAATGGATTGGCCTCCAGAGTCCAGACCTCAACCCCATTGAGAATCTATGGGAAGTGTGGAGAAGACTTTACGGTCTGACTGTCCATCATCAATAAAAGATCTTGGTGAAAAATTAATGCAACTCTGGGCAAAAATAAATGTTGTGACACTGCAGAAGCTTATTGAAATGACATAGCGAATGTGTGATGTACTGTAATCAAAGCTAAGGGCGTCCAATGAAATATTAAAAGTGTGTGACTATTTTTGGCCAGGCAGTGCATGTACAGTAAGTCCTCCACCTGTGAGCTCACACTATTGTGTTTGTTACAGAAAATGTCTAGGGGCCTTAAACCTGATCAAATATGCATATGATATGATACAGTGAAATGTAGTGCACTTTTTCAAAAATCAATGTAACAGTAACAACATGCAAAACTGAATTTCATACAATTGAACCAACTCAAATCTTAATCCTAAATTCAATTAGACACTAAATTTTGTGCTTATTTCAAAAGGTCCCATTTCTCATAATTTAGTTTTAAATCTGCACCACTTATGTGTCTATTAAAAGACTCCTGGAAAGACCTTGACAAAAAAGTTTCTTGGTTTGATTTTTCCTGCTTCAACTCTGCCACACACACTGATTTCATTGTGATGAGTTGTAACCACCCACTTTTAATCCAAATTTGCTCTGATGGGCTGAATTACAGATCCCCAAGGTGAATTGGGATTATATATTATGACAAAGGTTTGACACGTGATTTTTTAAAGCATTCAAACTAACAACACATCCAGAATTATGTAGTTAAAAAAAAAAAGAGTTTAACAACCCAGAACATGTTTATTAATTTTTTTTCTCAACTAGTCTCACATTTGCCAAAAAACATCTTGATGATCCCTACGACTTTTTAGTAAATATTCTGTGGACCGATGAGACAAAAGTTGTCCTTTTTTGGAGGTCTGGTCTCGTTCTATCTGGTGTAAAAGTAACAGTATTTCATAAAAAGAACATGACATCAACAGTCAAACACAGTGGTGGGATGTGATGGTCTGTGGTTGACTTGCGACTTCGCAACCTACTACAGGACTTACTGCAATTGATGGAACCATGAGTTCTGCTCTCCTGAAGGAAAATAACTCTGTCAGTTTGTGTCCTACAGCTCAAGTGCACCTGAATTATGCAGCAGAACAATGATCCATAGCCTCAAAACTGATTAAGATGCTGTGGCATGACCTTAAACAGGTTGCTCATGCTCTGAAATCCTCCACAGTGGCTGAATTAAAACCATTTCGTAAAAAACAGTGGGCCTAAGTTCCTCTATATTCATTGCCAGCTATTGCAAACACCTGATAGTAGTTGTTGCCATCAAAGGTGATACAGCCAGTTAATATATTTAGGGGCAAATATTGTTCCACATAGGGTCAGGTAGGTCAGGTAGCTTTTTGCTCTTCCATCCATCCATCCATCCATCATCTGCCGCTTATCCTGGTCAGGGTTGTGGGAGCAGCAGCCTGAGCAGAGAAGCCAAGACTTCCCTCCCACCAGCCACCTCCTCTGGGGGGACCCCCAGGTGTTCCAAGACCCGCCGAGAGACATAGTCCCTCCAGCGTGTCCTTGGTCTGCCCCATGGCCTCCTCTCAGTGGGAACTGGTTTTGGAAACCAGAGATTGGACCACCCAGGCCCCTGCCTTCGGCTGCCACCCAAAGCACACAGCACCGGACCCTTACAACCCTTCCTGCAGTGTGGTGGGCCCACAGGGTTAACCCTAACCCTTGATTATAGACGACAGGTCAGACTAAGAACGATTCAGAAGACCCTTCCTGTGGGCTTTTTGCCCTTAATAAGTGAAAATATTTCACCATCATTTAAAAACATTTTGTATTTCCTCTGATTATCTTTGTATAATATTTACAGTCCATCATTTACAGTGGTTACTATTTAATGTAAAAATGATTTATGTGGTGTAAACGGTCTAAGAGCAGTCACAGTTTCAGCAGAAATTTCTCTGATAATTTCAGAGCATTTCTCCACTTTCTGTCAGTTACACCTCTCACTCTGGTCATGAACATTCCATTTGAGTTCTCCATTCATTTAATTTGGGAAAAAAATCGCAAAAAAGCTAAGATTATTTAAAAACTACAAATGATCGATTTACAAAAAGCAACAGCCAGAATGTCGCGGATGAGCTTAACAATAAGGTGTTTAAATGGTGTGAATCAGGTGAAAACTGTGGGAGGTTTAGTTTTCCCCCAAAAAACGATCGGAATAATGATCATAATAATTGGACTCTTCAGTGGAAGAGAACAATAGTATTGAACAAACCGGTGTTAACATGTTACCAGATCAACCATGAGTCACATGCCATGTGATTCATAAACGGTCTGATTATTTTTTGCGGCTCTAGACGCTTCGTATTGGTTTTTTTTGTCAAAAAATGTCTCTTTATATTGTGAATTTTGCTCCATTTACTTAACAGAATGTGGCGCAGCTGCTGCTAACGCTGTGTTCAGCTGCTCGTCGTTATCTCACTGCTGCAAAAACGGCGACTGAGCAGGAATCACGTCTAAATGTAATATTTAAATATCACGTCAGTCGAATGAAACGTCACATGCATCTCCTCTGTTGTTAAATATACACTTGTATTTAATATTAACTGAGCGAAACAAAACCGAAGTAACACTAGTTCCTAGCGAGCTAACGTTAGCTCCAACAAGCTAACTTTATAATAACTCACCTTTTCTAAGAATTTGAGAAGAACGACTCTTAATCTGCTTTGATGACTTTTCCCGAAGATGTGCGACTTCCCAGAGAACGTGGTTTGCCTGCAAACCGCGCAGTAATATGCACCCATTTTAAAAAACGTTGTAAAAGTAAATTTGAGAACGTTTATGAATCCATCCACACGGAAGTAAACACTGGCAGAGCGTTTCCTGTTTATGTCACGTGGTATTACGTCCCCGTCCCTTCATCCTGTCTGTCTTCGCCTCCTCTCGTCTTCATCTTCATACTGTATGACTTCACAAAGCCTCCTGTACTT
>JAQQAE010002209.1:0-22922 GCA_029823295.1 Pseudamia nigra
GGCTTGCTCTCGGTGGTTCTGTTGGGTTTACTCTCTGTATAGTCATAAGATTTCGGCCTTGAATTGTGAAGCGCCTAAAGATAATCGGCGATTATGATTGGTGCTATACAAATAAAGTTTGATTGATTGATTGAATTTTTGCATATGCTGTTGTGTATTGTGTTTACTTTTTATTTATTTTGTTGATTTGTGTTTGTTTACCTTGTTACTTTTTGATCATTGGCTTAATCATTTTGTTAATTTTGTTCTCACTTGTTGGATTTCATGTATTTTTTTTTCTTCATTTTTTTTCTTCATTTTCCTCATTGAGCTGGGGCCAAATGTAACTGAGTAGAAATACATTTATGTCCACCATAAATGTAACTGAGTACGAGTAAAATGTATTCTGTAAAACAGCTACTGTCAGAAGTACTGAAGTTTTTTTTTTTTAACTATTACTAAGCACATGCAACTGAGTAAATGTACTTGAGTACTACCCACCTCTGCCATCTGCTTACAGAGAAAGGAATCAATCTCTTCCAGAAACCACTCCATTTATTCTAGGTGACTCAATGCTTGCTATTAAATTTATAAACAAGGATGTAATTGGCCGATTGTGGATGTTACATTGTCCAAACAGGACTGCACTGAGAATCGGATTCGCTGCCATTGGTTATAAACTGCATCCTTATCAAGCTGAGCAGATGACATGTGTGCACACAAGGTTTGCACGTAGTTTACCTAATCTTACTGTCACTTCATCAAACAGCCAGTGCCAGGAGAGGTCCCAAATTACAAGGATAAGACAATATGAGCCCTTCTCCGAGTCTGTTACAACAGGATGTCTGCTGTCACACTGCTGCCAACTCTGACACTTCCGTCTCCTCTAATGTTTGTCTTAAGATTTTATGCCAAACTATATTTGACTTTCAAAGGAGGAATCTGTTTAAATTTTTACTCTAGCACATAATTAATGCATTGTGGCAGGGTTTTTTTTTTTTAAGGAGCTGTACTATACTCAGCCATCTGCAACCCCCACATGCTTCTCAGGCACTGTACAGTATAGAATGCCCATAAAAATGGATGTATGTAGGTACCTTGTCACATGGTATATAGAAGTCAGGGTAAGGTTAATTACTGCAAGTGTAGGACATCTCTTGTTTCGTGATAAAAAACATGTCTTGTCATATTTACTGACATCATTTAAGCCTGCAAGGGAATATAATTCCTTCCAATAATGCAAGGGTCTCCAGCCCGTTGAGTCCTACTGTCTCAGTTTGCAACTAATCCCAAAGATGTTATTTAAGAGCAATAAAGCCTGTTCTGATAGTCATACGCAATAATAACATAATTAATACACGTACAGTATATTGTTTCTTGATTTCTCATGTATGTTCTCATTTCATATTGGAAGTGCACTTGCATGATATAAATGTACCGGTAAGTGATGAACTTTTCATGCTGGAAGGTAAGTAAAATGAAAATATATACACTAACTACAAGTCTGCAGATGTGTGTAAGCAAGTGAAATTTGTTTGGTTGGTGCTGTGCACCTGTGTGCATCACTTCTAATGAAGGCAAGATGCATGTGTTTGGAGTGACAGCTTAAGAGTTGAGAGAACTGAGGGCAAGAGGGAAGCAGAGTGAGGACGACGGTGGCCGAGATGAGGGGAGGCAGCTGGGAAGAGAGACTTGATATCTGAGTGAGGTGTGATTTCCCATGTCTGCCAGTTGGAAGATAAGCCCTGAAAAGCAGAGGGGTTAACGGGAAAACGAAAGATGGGGTGCTGTGTACAATGAAATGTGTATGGGACGTGGAATTGTCTGTGCTCTTCTGTGCGCGTCTGGGGACAGCAGAAATACAGTCCACAGCAGAGGGATCAGAGGGCTTTGGAGAAAAACAGAAATGTTTGGCTATGGAGTGAATGAGAAGGAGAGGAGGCTATGTAACCCCCCTGGCTGGGAGCACGGATCTGCCCAGCCAAATCTGCAATTCTGAACACCTTGGGTTTGGAAGATAGGTTTCCCCTGACTGCAGCAGGTTGCTGTGATGGAGGTAGCATCTGTCATTTGCAGATTCTGTAGGAGACAATGCTAAGAGGTGCCTTGGGAGTGATCCAAGATTCAGAATGGCATGTCTTTGCTGTCTAACCCAGGTGAAACACAGACCCTGTGGAGCGACAGAGAGAACAAAGAGTGACAGAAATGAAACATTATGAATGCCTGTAGAAACCTCAAGGTCCCTGCCTTCTCTGTCTTAGGAACAGGCGCAAGTCGCACACGCGGGAATATTTGCCAGTGAATGCCAGATTTGATTTCAGGTTAAACAAAAGGCTTTGTACATTTGCCGTTGGAATTTGTTGGGAGTAAATTTGTTTGCTTCATTATCACCGGACAGAACAGTTAGTTATTGGATTTCTTAATCAAAGCCATACATTTAGTGCCACACGAGGTATTATTTAATTGCATTCTCCAGCTGACAGATCGCTAGCAAAGAGAAAAGTAACTGCAGCTGCGGAAACAATACCCTTTGAATAAAAATCCCTCAGATGGAAAGCGTTTCTAAAAAGCACATTAATCTGAGAAAGAATAGGAGTTTAGATTCTATTACAAAAAAAAAAAACTTAGTAATCAAGATTTCAGGAATGTGTGTCACAAGATCAACAGTTTTGAATTTTGAGATATGAGTGAAAAATGAATATGCTGTTTTCCAAAAATGTTCAAAACTTTTCCTTCATTCATTTTCTTGATTTTATTTGAATCCATTAATGTTCATTCTAATGGGCTACTTTGTCACTTCTATACAATTTTGACCATTATGTTACATTCTAGTTCATTTTCTCCAAAAAAGGAAAAAAAAAACTGCATTTGTATTCACTATTGTTCCTTTTGCTCATGTTCTTGCTGGTCATTATTTTATTTATGTTTGTTGAATTTCTAGCTATTTTGTTCATTTTCGTTCATTTTGTTTGTGATTGTTTGGCAAACCCCCATTCAAACACATCTTTGGGGTTTTTTCCAAGGCTTCTGGGTGCTACTTTCTCCAAGGATTAAGGGGTAGATGAATGAATGACCCTGGGACATTAACAACAAGAGACATTTTTGCCCTGACTTTAGTTTTTAAGGAAAAAGCAAAGTTCCTTTCTTGTACCTGCATACTACAATTAAAAATGGAACTGGCTTAATAATCATGTTAAAAAAGAGAAAACAAAGTTATATAATGAAGATGAGGTTAACAGAGTAAAGAGACGATGTGATCAATATTAATTGACACTGTTACAGTATCTCTCTCACTCTATTTATTTTGTGGTGTAATATTTGCCTTTCAAGTGTCCAGAGGTAACCATGAGCAAGCAAACACTTCACATTTCACCATGGAAAAAATCAACAAGTGAAACTGCACTGAAATTAGTTTTATGTAGCTACATTGTTTTGTCTTGGAGTCTGTTAAAGTTGAAAAAGACACATCCAGTGTGCATCAGAGGCACGGTGGAAAAAGCAGTGTCATGTAATGTGCAAATGCAGCAGAAAGTACTCCAGCCTGCCATGAGCGTCTCCATCTCATATGTGGAGCAGACAGTACAGAGTGAAAGTGAACGGAGCGAATCCTTCTCTCCCAGAGGAGAAAAATGTGCTGACAAAAAACAAAAGGGAGAGAAGCCATTCAAACAAATGAAAACAAGCAAACAAATGGGACGGAAGAGCGGTTTCGATATTTGCATGGGTGAGAGCACGTTACATGTCAAAATTGTAATGCTTGTGGAAGTTTGCAACTGGGGTGACAGGAGCTGATTTTGAAGATTTTCTCCTTGTTCTCATTGTGAATGTTAAGAGGTTTAAACTCAATTGAAATCTCATTGACTAAGAATACCTTGTTTCTGTTCTGAACACTTGGCAGCATGTCATTAGGAGGATTTGTGAGTTGAGGAGGTGTCTGAGAAAATCCATTCACAAAAAAATTAATTCAGGATTTATATAGTCTTTTCATGTATTACCCCTTTTACCTTTTTACAAGGTTTTTTTTTTCTTGCTGTGAAACACCATCATATTAAATGAATGAGGATTTATTTGACATTCGTCATCTCTTCATTTTGCATGAAGGTGGTTTATGTCTACTCTAAATAAAACTGTCGGGGATGTCGTCACACATCTAAATGTTGTGGGATATTAGAACAAAACACTGGGCTTAGAAGAGGGAACTGAATATTGTGCAGGATGTAAAGAAACGTCTGAGAGCAGGCGTCTGTATCACGAGCCTGATACAAACTAATATTTTTACCAGTATGTTTAGAGATCCATTATTGCTTGTTTCCCTTCAGGGCTTCTTTATGTTTTGCCAAAGAGCTAAGGAAAAAAATAATAATAACTGCCTTTTTAGATGACATTTATTTCATTTACAGCAGAGATTTCATTTAAAATCTTTAAAAATTTCCAACACACACGCACACACACACACACGTACTGTATAGAGACGCACAATCAGAGATATGAAAAAAAAAGCCACAAAGACAGTTAAAAAAACACAGGGACATGCATACAAATAAGGCAATACACACATAAAGCCTGCAGATTGACAGTCCAATAAACAGCTAGCCAGGAGCTAGCTGCGGTATAGCCAAAGTGATGCAGCTTGTCTCGCTTCCTGTTCACCAGAGCGGAGACACTGCAAAGCAGAAAAGGAAGCCGTGGACTCTGGCTTTTGTCATGGCTGCCAGGTACCAGCTCACTGTTGCAGGAAGGTGATAAAGTGCTTTTTTATGGGGCATACACCAGGTCACCAAATCAATCCTCAGGAGTGTATGCAGGAAAGACTGCTCACTGTGTCACACTACTAGACTTGCACTGTAGCAGAAAATAATTAAAAGTCATACATTTATCATTACAACCTGAGCTGGAGCAAGGATCTCTGTGTACAATAGGACTGGTTAATTTTCAAAGACACAGCCTTTGGCAGACAAATTATTGTGTCAACTCTGGTTTGTAATTATTTCTGGTTCTTCTTTTGCAGATGCAAAAAAGCAAAAGAAGGAAGGGAAGAAGCGAGAGCGCACCCAAATGGACTAATGCTGCTGCTTGAAGAAGAGGGTGGAAAGACAATGCCCACTCCCTCATTTCAACATGGTTCCTCTTTGTATGTCCTGTAGATTGACAGTAGGAGCCTAGAGCTTTAACAAAACCAGTGGAAATATGACTTGTAGTGACAATGTGTTATACTTTCTCTTTTTTCTAGTTCCTGATAAAAAACAGCTTGAATGTTGTAATAGGACATATAATATTCAGCAGTACAAATAGTGAATACAGAAGAAATGTGCTTACTAGTGTTCCTACCTAATGATGTTATTTCTAGGATTATTCTCTGAACAACAAATTGGATAGGATATGTTTCACAGTTGCATAGCCTAACTTTAATTTGGTAAACTCTGTGGCCCATGCCCTGACTTAATGAAGTAGTTTGCTAAAAGTCAAACTCTAAACATCTTCCCTTAATTAATCTCAGTAAAAAGTCATGCATTTGCAATTTTTCTAAGTGGCTGAAGTTAGAGCCAACTGTTTCCCGCATCACTCTGTCGTGCAGTGTCATCTTTTATTTCTGATTACGGTAAACAAAGGCTAGCTTTGTCTGGTTGCATGAAATAGCTTTTTAAATGTGTGCTCACTGTAAGTGTTCATTTTTCTCCAGCTGCTCTATTGTACCTCAATTCATTCCCACTGATTTTTACTCTCCAGCTACTGGCTGTAAAATATTAAAGTCTGTTTTATTTTAGCCCATGGTTGGAGTTAACATCACCTTTATTGCCCGTTATTTTTCCAAAAATAAAAATCATAAATACTGTTAAAAAAATAAATAAAAGGTAGGAAATACTCTCATATTGTTTCTCTTTCATTTTGTGCATTAGTGCAGTCAAAGATCATTTCAAACACATTTCATATATTTTTTATTTGAATTTCATTCGGAGAGATTATGGCACAATGTAACCACTTGATGCAGTTCATTTTATGGTGTCATAGGTGGCCAGTGATAGTAACACTAAGATTCTTTGTCCAGAACAAATAATCAATAATGCATCATAAAGGAAATCAATACAATTTTACTGTACAAGAGGAGTCATAGAAGGGGAAGGGAGAGAGAATAAATGAGGGATCTTCAAGGAAAAAACATTCAGATAGTAGCTATTAAACACATGTATGTACAGTTCAAAGGGTTCGCATCTGAATCACATATAATGTATATCATTATAGATATATACTGTACAATGCAAACAATAGACTTGTTAAATTTATTTTTTCCATTGCAAGAGAAGCCACAAGCCACAGTGAGTGAATACACAATGAACATCTACATACATAAGCAAATGAAAAATGAACATCTTGTATGTACATTTAACTGTAGCAGGCTACTGGTTTATTTTATTTTTTCTTTCAATCACTGTTTTTGTTTTAAATTCCCCATAATGAAGTTCAATTTGGGTCAAACAACTTCAACACACTGGTTGCACCACAAAAAACACCATTTCCCCAGGATGTTAAAATTGCAAAAGTTATGGAGTGTGCCAGGCAAGATAACAGGCAGCCAAGTGTCTTCCCAAGGTGAGTGTGAAACCTCATAAAGTTACAGGTGAAATCAAAATGAAGCCCCTGCCTCTGGGCCTTTAGGTCACACTGAAACTAGTTTTAGCCTTTGTCCTCCTACAGGTTTCCAGGTTTGCTCATTTTCAGGTTGTAAAAGTCTCTCTTCGAATTCCCTGGAGCATTCCATTAAACATCAAAAGTTTGGATCCAGTCACTCATTTTGCAAGGCATGAATCCATTTCTTAGCAGATCATGCATGCAGAAATGTAAATATATATTTATACCTTCTACTTTTACAATTACTTTCTCATTGACACTTTCATTATTTTCATATCTACAGACCTCCAATATACTTTTCAAAAAAAATTTCAGATCAAAAGAAAATCCCTCTAGCTGTACACTGAACATATTCTAATTTGTAATACTACATTTGTGTTTTGTACAATGATAAAGCAAACAGGTTTATAAAATGTGATAGAAAATGTACAATATAATATATTTAGATGTATTTGTGTATCACACAAAGCTGTGTTTAAGTGAGTCTTTGGAAGCCTGTTGCTAATGAAAGACTGAAGAGGAAGGAGTGATCACAGACAAACAGACAATCACGCAGTGTGCATCTTCCCTGATGTATGCCATGACGTGTCCAATATGATGTCTTCATGCTCAGGATGCTTTAAAAATAATGACAGAATACCACACAACAAGCTGCATGCACACACACTCATACAAATGACAGCACTGATCTCGATATCATGACAGACACGCAGTGCTCTCACAGTTAAGTACAATTTTCAAAATGACAAGTCTGAATGCACGTGCACCCACACACATCCAACACACATGTGTAAGATGGAAAAATCAACCATAACAGCCTGCTGTGCCTCCAGGATAATATTAAAATGTGTCATAGTGGTAACTGTGTATTGAGCATATTTTCATAGATTATTTCAGAAACATACCGATGATGGTTTTAGATTGTTCAATCTACAATCTTTTATTGCCTCCAAAGTCTGGAAATGGCTGATAAGATGGGAATTACAGTAATGGGAGCTCAGAGCTGAGAAACACAGACAGTATCTGCAACACACACACACAAAGAAAAAACTAAAGATAAATTCGGAGAGCTGAATAACTCTAATGGGGATCAGACTGCAATGTGAACTTTAACTTTCAGCACACACACACAAAAGATACAAGAGGGATTTTAGGATAAAGAGCAATTTGTTTATGTCACTCCGGGAAAGGCACTTCAAATTGCTCTGTACAATCTGGCGATATATTTTCTGTCTCAAACAAAATGCAGACAGCATGTACAAATTGTTGCATTTTCACTTCTGTATGGCTGTATTGACTTCAAGAGTTGATCTCTGAAAAACGTGACACGCCATATCTTCTCCATAAAAGGAGTATAGCCCTTTGACATAAGCCGTATGAAGAGGAGCCCATTTAGCTCTGACGGCACATTATGATCTGTTGATTACAATTCTGAAAATGTTTACACTGGCCATATTAGACAGATGAACATTAGAATATACTGTATGTCCTCAACACGAGCACATTATGTATGATAATGTACTCGTAAAAAGAAACGGTCATGATCATAATAACCACATGGGTCACAAAGCAAGATTATGTTTGCACAGCATGGGAATGAGACGCAATAAAAGCACAGGAGGGATGGTAAACAGTGTTGTATCACACTGTGTTTACACCAACTGTAGGGTTTATCTGGGATACTCAAATTCCTGCAGCAAAACCCTTGGCTAACCTGCCCTGATCAACTGTGACTTCTCCAAATAAGGTCCACATGCAGACTGATCTGCTAGCTTTGGGTTTTGTCACTGACAACTCCGCTGTCCCTCAACACCAGTGCTCCTTTTATCCCCCTCTCAACCACCCCAGCAACCATGATTATAAAGTTAGTCTTATGTGTTCTTTGTCTTACAGACAAAGTATACCTTTGGACCTTTTTCTTGCATGCATGGTGGCCTCTGTCTTTCACTGTCAGTGAATAACGCTGTGTTGTTTTCTCATGAGCTTTTGTTGTCTCACTTCTCTTTCCAGCCTAGAGTCAAGGACATATTTTGTTCTCATCGGATCAGCAACAGGTCCTCAGAGTGAAACAGGTGTACTTGCTCCTGATAGTAAAAGTGCACAGCGCAGAAATTATTGCAGTGAGAACTTCAGTTTGTTAGCTGATTCTTGCCCTTTTCTGCTCCAGGAGGTGATAAACTGCCATCACCTTTCAGCAAACACCCAAGCAGCTGCTCAACCTGGGACCCCTGGACCACCGCTTGAGCTGTGAGCCACTTACTCTCCTGCTGGTATCACTCAAACGGCAGCTTAGCAAAGATTAATAAAATATTCTGGAAGGCTCTTTACCCACTACTGAGACGTGTGACAGATGTCAGACAGACATCTTTCCACTTATCACCTGACGGATGGTTGGATGTTGAACATGGATGGACGCCTAAATTCCTGCTGAAACTACGGAGACAGATAAACGTGGACCATCCATGACAGTGTATCAGTCGTTTGGTATTTCAGTACAATACTAAAGTGATTTTTAATTGTTTTGTTTGTATTTTAAAGAAGTTCCATGTGGTACATGTAGTAAAAAGTATCATTGGATTGTTTTAAAAAAGCAAAAGTTGTAACAAAGATGAAATTGTATTGTATTGCAGAGACTTGGACTGGTTTTATTCACGGTGTCGGACCACTGTGACCACTAGAGGGATTAGTGAGCCTGTAGGCTCCACTTTGCTGAGCTCGTTGTAATAATAAGTAACAATGTTACTTATTATTACAAGGAATATTGTAACAATAAGAACCACTGAGAAACAGCCTGTGGGTGAATGTGAAATTAAAAGCAGTGTAACATATCAGTGTTACATGTTGCTTTACTGACTATGGCTGCTAAATAACTGTAAAGTTTGCTCATGAAGCTTATAATGTTTATTGTGTTTTCCAAGTTGTGCTATCTTGGGAGTTTGTTGTTTATGGATAGATGAATCAGGCTAAAATGTGACAGTTCTAACCCTGTTTAGACAATTCACACAGGTCATTGGCACAGTTGTTGCCACACAAACGTTATGGAAAAAAACAGGGGTTGCACAACTTTTCTTTCTTTCTTTTTCCTTTAAAAAAATAAAAACAGAGCTAAGCTAACAGAGCTATACAATAACTAGCTGAGACAGTATGTGAATATTATAAAACACTATTATTTTGGCAAACTGTCTTGAGTTTGTGTTTTGAAGAGAAAACTTTAACACAAATATAGATTATGTCTGCAACTACACTCTGCTGTTTGTAATTGTATCAACTTTTGAAAATCAATACAGTACTAACTATAATCCCTTTAAAGCTATACAGTGGTACCTCGCTGTACGAATGCTTCCCTCCATGAAATACAGTATTCACTGTACGAAAAATATTTTGGCCAAAAATGCGTCCCAGTGTCCGCATAAAACATTGCAGTATGAAAGAGATAAACCTGACTTAACAGGTACATTACCGCCACTGACCAGACTGGAGTGTGGTACAGTAGATCAGCAGCCGGAAGTGAACTACTGCCCACCCAGAAGTACAATAACATGTGATATGGCCGAATGCTAACTGCTAGTAGGTCGATGTCCCTGCTACAGAGCTGCTCCTTAACAGTGCTGTGATCTGGGTGACACCATCTGTTGTTTACAAAAACTGCCAGTACCCCACCTTTCCTCTTACTGCTCTCTGCCACTGTCCGGTCTGCACAGATGAAGGTGAATCCATCCAAGGAGACCAACAAGCCCAGCATTGTGTTATTATCTCCAAAGCTAACAACACAGCTCCAGAGCCAACAGTGGCTGACTGTGGTTGCTGTTTTGGTAACCGAGAGGGTTAACTGAGAGGGAGTTAACAACAACGTCGTTCTTGGTGTGCTTACAGCTCTGTGTTGATAGCTAAGAACAGTGGCCAGAAGCCAACTGTGGCTAGGCTAAATTGGCACCCAGTGAGCTGAGACACACAGCTAACTAGCTGTTTGCACCACCACGCCGACTCAAAACAAACCACATTATTTTCACACACCAAAACACTTGCTGACACTACATTTAATGTTAATGTTTCATATAATAATAATGAATGAATGTGCGCATACAGGTGTGTAACATATCTTTATATGGGAGTTTTTGTGGGTCCTGGAACAGATTATTATTTAATTATATTAATATGCAAAAACCCTGCCCGGTGTAAGAACTATTCACTGTACGAGCGTCAGGCCAGAACAGATTAATTTCATACAGCGAGGTACTACTGTATGTACAGAAGGAAATAAATTATACTAACAAGTTTTACTCACCTACAATTAACACCTTCTAAATTACTCAGCGTTTTTGTAGAATTATTTACACTAAAAACAACTTGTAACATGATACCTTGTTATCTGTTTAATATCATGTTAGTAATGACACTGACCATTTTAATTGTGTATACTTTATTGCATACTAGATTTATGAAACACATATAGCCAGTTCCTTTTTAAATGATAGTGTTTAAAGACTGCTTCTGTTACTTAATGTTTTACTTTAATAACAACAGCACATCTTAAAAGAACTAAATAGAACCTGAATTAAAGATTCAACTCATATTGTCATTGCATTGTCCACAGCTCAGAATACAACACAATAGCATTGTTTAGTTTTACAGGGTTTTGACATGTGATATATTGACAGGCAGATGGTCTAGTGCTGCTTGTAAAAGCATGTTTGCAAAGAATGTAGGTTACATTTTGCTACACACCTTAATATGTAATAAACATATTTAACTTCTAAGACATGTCCACTATAAAATGTAAAAAGGTTGATGTGTGAATTTAAAATGTAAGGAATATGTTATTATACTGTAATTTTAACTGTAAGATGACACAATACTGTTGGATACTGTTTTAACCCAAACCTCATCGACCAAAAATGCAGTAGGAAAAGCACCTATTGTGTTTTTATGTGCAGTTTTATAAGATAGCGCAACTTTAAATTGTCACAAGTGAATCAAAATGAAAATGTCCAAAAGCTGAATCAGTTTGCACAACATCCACAACATTTAGATGAACATGCAACAACAGTTATTGAGCAGTTTCTCTGAAAGCAGAAAATCAGGAATTGCAGCAACAGACATTGATAACAAGTTAATGAATGTGTATGTGTTATCTACATTACATTCATGACCTTGTATATGAGGCAGAGACTATAACAGGATCAGGACTGAGTGGAGCACTAAGTGGAGCATGGGCGTGGAGCATGCAAACACAAGCTGAGCATGTAATGGGGAATCTTTAATCTCAAATGTAGGTGTTCCACATCGTCCTATAATCTGATCAGCCTCATGGTGAGTTTTCATTATAGGATCTGTCCCAGATCTCTCTTTAAGTAGACAGCCTTGAGGAGCTACTTGGTTCAGGCATAATTCCTTGTAAAGCCCCCTGCCAGTCACTGTGGCAGCCCCCTGATGGTAAATGCTACTGCATATTCATCACTCACACTGGTGAGCATTCATTATTATAACTGAGACTTGTCCTACAGGTTGACATGATGGATGACACGTGTTCATGTATGGAAATTTATTTTACAGTAATTATATTTTTCTTACCTCTTTTATCAATTACCTTAGGTAAGCACAAATGTGTATATTTATTTAACCTGAATATGGAGATTTAAATGGGCTTAATCAACTGACACTTTCACCACTTTGAAAATGAGTCACAGTTCACATAAAGATGCAGAAATAGCCCTTATTTAAATCACAAGGCTTTGACCTGTGATCAGAAGTAAACTCCACTCTTGGAGTGTGCAAACACACATGGCCTTCAGCAATTATACACACAGACTTTACACAACAACACCATGACATCACTCCACTAATCATCAGGATTAAACGATGTCCCCCACTCACACCCCACACACATAGACACAGATAAAAAGAAAACAAACAATGCCTTCCCACAGACAGCAATAAGCTGCAGCTCTGAGCTCCAACCACCTGTTTCACACACTGAGTAGGAGGGATTCTAACAGTGGTGAATAACTTGACAGCTAACATAAATATCTTAATAGCTGCTATAAAATTAACATTAGATGTGACAGGAGTTGTAAAAGTTGAAGTGACGTATTAATGTTTTAGCAGCTTAACAAGCTCATGCCTTATTTTTGTGTGAGTTTCTCTAATGACATGTGGCAGGTTGCGCTGTGTATTTTATGTAGGTATATTTGTATGTGCAAAGAAAAATAAAAGCCCTGCATGTATTGGCTCAGCAAAATTACAATGAGTGAATATTTCTGAAAATATAAAAATAAAATAAAAATAAAATAATTTATTGATGCTGTTGAGAAATGTGTCACCAGGACATTGTTTCTGTAAACATATGTCCATGCATTAAATATTTTATCTAATGAATTCAGATGAAAACAAGTTATTTTAAATAGGTCCAATAAAACCAGTAACAATGTGCATGTCTAAAATCATGTACATGAGTTTGTGTGGCCTGTTTAGGTGAACCAACACACTTGGATTTAAATTATTTTAAAGCTGAGAAATGCAGCTTTGATATCTTTCTATCATGTATTGCTGGCAACTCAATAGGACAGTGACCAACTTTGAGCTGTCATATGCACAAACTGTCTGAATTTATCCTACATGTTGCTGGTTTAAAGTGTTGTGAGGAGGATCACAGACAGACAAAAAGAAGGCAGGCAGAGAGGCACACATGGGTGTATACACATACTCCAAACTCGCACACACCCATATGTGCACTCATAAAAGTATTGAGCATACACTGATATGTACAGTTATCTACAGGTATCTTCACTGAACTTCAAACTTCTAAGGTTTGTAAATTCAGTCAGCCCTATTTCCCATTTTGAAATATTCTTGTGTTTTTGTACAGCGTACATCTTCCTCCACTCTTTATCTTTTTTTCATTTTTTATCAGCTCAGTGTCACTCCCAAGTGCCCTCTACTTTACACACCCTCATTTTTCGAGGCTACAACTCTGAATAACACTGAATTTTTCACAACCCTCCTTATCTGCGCTGCCTCTGCATGACACATCTCAGTGCAACTGGCATCAGTTGAATATGTGTAAAGTGCTACAACTGGTTATTGAGAGAGAAATTGGAAAACTAATGATAAAATGATGGAAAGTAATTTCAAATGTACTCTGGCACTCTGTATCATGCTCACAAACATCTTTCACAGACACACATACACATGTATACATGGGTGGCACACATACACATACGTAAAATCTTCTTCCAATGTGGCCCATATTTATCTGCCTGACCTAATATTTTTATATTGGCAGAGGAGAAGATGTTTGAATGTCTTTTTAAATGTGACGTTGCACAGAGCATAGCACGCTGGGTTGATGGTGCTGTTGATATAGCACAGCCAGTAGCCAATAGTCCACACTGTGCTAGGAATGCAGCTGGAGCAGAACGTGTTAATAAGCACCATCACATTGTAAGGAGTCCAGGTGGCAACAAAAGCTACCAGGATGGCCATTATTGTGCGGGTTACTTTTTTCTCCCTTGATGGTGCTGCTTTCTTCTTTTTGTTTGGAGGTTGCTTAGTCATCTTCACAATCTTCCGAGCCACATGGTTCTGGCGTTCTGTGGCTGGCACGATCTCTACAGTAGCATTGGATGGTGTGTAGCAGTCACCCTTGGGTGATTTAGTCTTGATCTTGATGCATGTCAACTTAGAGCCACCCGCCTTGGCTCGCTGGCGTGGCGGTGGCTGACTTGCTTCAGCAGTGGAGTTCACTTCGGCTGGTGCCACCTCCTCTTCCTTCTGGTTAGATGGAGCCACACTTCCAGATGTGGAATCATTGGAGCTCTCTTTCTCTTCACCAGGAGCACAGTTCTCCTTTGCTGCATCATCACTCTCTGCTGTTTCTCCCTCCCCGGTAGTAGCTGTAGTAGAAGGTCCTTTGCCATTCTGCAGTTTTCCATCATGCTGGTTAGCTCCATCATCAGCATTCTGGCTCTGACAATGTCCTGTGTCTTCACCTGGTACATTATTATTGTTGGGTTTTGGTGTATTATTTCTTCTCTGGCCAGGTGACAGTGGCTCAGGGTTGACCCCCGAAGGCTTGCGGTTATCCTTCTTAACACGGCTCTTGCTTGCCCTGGAGATCTGCCAGTAGAGTTGAATCATGATGATGACAGGCAGGTAAAAGGCTGCTATGGCTGTGCCAAATGTAACAGCAGCATTAGAGAAGAACTGAATGTAGCATTCCTTCTCAGGGACTGTCCGCCCACCAACAATGAACTGCCAGAAAAGAATGGCTGGTGCCCACAGGATGAAAGAGAGGACCCAGGCCGCAGCAATCATCATACCTGCCATCTTGGTGGTCCTTTTGACAGGATAGCTGAGGGGCTTGGTGACACAGAAATATCTATCAAAGCTTATAATGAGAAGATTCATGACAGACGCATTGCTGACAACATAGTCCAAGGCCAACCACAGGTCACACACCACTGGCCCCAATGGCCAATATCCTATTACAATGTAGACTGTGTACAAGTTCATGGAGCACAGTCCAATAATTAGGTCAGCACATGCAAGACTGAATAAAAAATAATTGTTGACAGTCTGTAAGTTCCTGTTAACTTTGATGGAAAGCATGACCAGGATATTTCCAATAACCGTAACCAAACTGAGGGAACCGGCCACCAACACAATGAACACCACCTCCACAGTCTTGTAGGCGCTTTCACTCTCTTCAACAACTTCTGTGTCATTGCCTTCTGAGGCATTCCAATAGGTGAAATTGAATACATCCATGGCATTTGGTCTCTTGTTGCCACCTCCTACTCAGATGGAACCTACAAAAAGAAAGAGAAAGAGATTTGTAATGAGGTGCAAATGAAGACTGTGTCATCTTGAGCTTTTTTTTTGTTATTCTGACTCTTAGAATGGCATCTATAACAAGACCATGAAATGGTGCATTTAAAGGGTTGAAATACTATAGATGTATTTAGAACTCTCTCAGAAAGAAATCTCATTACATTACCTTCAGCATACAAAACACAAAACAGTCAAATCAGTCAGATGTATTTTAAAGTCAAATGTATTGTGTATGTATGTACTGTAACACAGTCATTTTGGTATTTTGAACATCTTCAGGAATATTTATTTATGCCAAAAGTAGACTGTAGTGTACAATCTCCTTTTCAAAATTAATAGTAAACCAAAAAGCACAACGTAAATATAATTCATTTGAAAGTCTAACTCTGAATAATTCAAATGTTAACCAGAAAACAAACAATAGTTTTATTTATTAATGTTAATCGTCCACCTGCTGCTCAACTAAGAATTTTTAACTGAATTCTCAGACCTCCTATCAGACTTATTGCTTAGTACAGATAAAGTAATAATAATGGGTGACTTTTATATTCATGTTATAAATGACAGCTGTAGTAACACCTTTTCCTCTGTTTTAAATTCAACTGGCTTTGTTCAAGATCTAGGTCACATTCTAGATCTTGTACTGACATACGGCATAGACATTGAACACCTTGTCATATCTCCACACAACCCTCTCCTCTCTGGTCACTATTTCTTAACTTTTGAATTTACACAACAGATTACATAGGAGAGACCAAAGATGATTATCACACCAGATATTTATCTGAAAATGCTATCACCAAATTTAAAGAATTTATTCCATTATCATTTCTCTCTGTGTCATCGGTCAATACAATGAGGGACTCCAAGCTTACAATTATCTCCTCCTCAAAACTAGATGTAGTTGTTAACCGTGTAGCCTTGCTGTGTTCAGAACTCGATACTGTTCATCTGAAGAAAAAGTTAGTGACACAGAGAATGAGAGAACCTTGGTTCACACCTCAGCCTAGAAAGTTAAAACAGGAACTATGAAGATTAGAGAGACATTGGAGTTCCTCTAAACTAGTAGAATCTTTCAGTGTGGAAAGATAGTTTAATAAAATATAGAAAAGCCCTCAGTTTAGCCAAAACTGCCTACTACTCATCCTTAATAGAAGAAAATAAGAACAACCCCATGTTCTTGTTCAGTACTGTTGCCAGATTAACAAAAAGCCATAGTTCTATTAAAACCAATATCCCTTCAACTCTGTCCCCTAATTACTTCATACAGTTTTTCACAAATAAAATAACTACTATTAGAGAACAATCTGCAGTACCACCCCACAATCTCCCATAGATACATTTAACATATTATCTGCAGAGCCCCCTGGTCTCATACACTTAGACGCCTTCTCATGTACTAATTTGTTAGAACTAAAATAATCAACATGCCAAAACCCTCCAATGGTCTGATATACTCTGTCCGAACTGTGGCATTCCACAGGGCTCAGTTGTAGGACCACTACTTTTACACTATACATGCTGCCTCTAGGTGATATCATAAGGAAAGATGGAATAGGTTTTCATTGCAGAGATACACAGCTGTATCTCTGCATGAAAACTGATGAATTAAAAACTAATTCAACAAAACTCTATGCTTGTCTCAAAGACATAAAGGTCTGCAAGACATCTACTGTAGCTTTCTCTTATTGAACAAAAATAAAACTGAAGTAATTGTAATAGGCTCAAGAAATCTAAGGAGTACACTCCCTAATGATTTCCAGTGCAGCTGTGAAGAACCTGGGAGTAATTGTGGATCAGGACTTATCCTTCAGTTCTCATATAAAACAAATGTCAAGAATAGCCTTCTTTCATATCCGTAATGTAGCCAAAATTCGGAATATCGTGCCACAAGGTGATGCAAAAAACACTTGTCCATGCATTCATTACTTCTAGACTGGATTATGGTGCCTCACTACTGGCAGGATGTCCAAATAACTCTATAAAAAACTCCAGTTGATTCAAAATGGTGCAGCACGAGTTTTAACTGGAGTCAGAAAAAGACAACTTATTTCTCGAGCACTGACATCATTTCATTAGCTACTTGTAAAGTTTAGAATAGAATTTCAAATCCTCCTTTTAACTTACAAAGACCTAAACAATAAGCCTCCATCTTATATCAAAGACCTTATTGTTTCCTGTAAACCTATCAGAACTCTTCACTCTCAGATTGCAGGCCTACTTCCGGTTCCTCGAATCTCTAAAACTAGACTGGGAGGCAGAGCCTTCGGTTACCAAGGAATCTCCTGTGGAACCAACTCCCAGTCTGGGTCTGGGATGCAGACACATTCTGTACCTTTAAAACTAGACTTAAAACATTCCTTTTTGACATAGTGTATAGTTAGGGCTACGTTAGGTGACCCTTAACCCTCCCTTAGGTCTACTGTATAGTCCTAGGCTGCTGGGGGACAGTGATGCACTAAGCTTATCTCTCTTACCCTCTGCCACTCTCTTCCCTTCTCCCTCTTTCTTTTTCTCTCTCTACCTCCTCTTTGCACTTATTTCCATGTCATCTATATTGTGTCACTATATCGTGTTGCCTTCCCTGTAATTCTGTGCTTCCCCCCTCTCTTGTTTCCTCACTTGCTCTCCTTCATACAGGTCTCAGTTGTTGGTCATGGACCAGTTCAATGACTGTTGATGCCTTCAAGTGTCCGTGGTGTTTGTTGCTCCATCTCTATTCTTTTCTTTTGTCTCTCCTCTGTCCACTAAAACAAGGCAAGGAGTACAATGTCATTATAAAGACTGTTGAGATGTGGCACAAAGTTTAACATTAGGCATAATGTAAATGAAAAAAATAATGTATAAAACTTGTCTATTCATAGGCTAATTGATTTATTAAACATTAAAGTCATTCTCAGGGTGTGTACAAATTCTGAATCTGAACAAATTTGAACCTAAAAGATCAGCTCAACCACAACAGAAAAAATATATAGCAGCTCATACCCGGTTGAATTGAAAGCAAATGTGTCAAAGCTATTATCAACCTAAAATGTTATATTTTTCATGCAGACACCAAAGCCATTTATTGGATCGGTCTGATTTTTTGAATTTTTTGACAACAAAATGACTGTAATAATCTTGTGGCCTGTGTTACTGTCTTTTTACATTTTCCCCCTTTCAGACCCTTGCAGTTTGGTACTGTACTTGGATATTCTAAAAACTCTGTGTAAGTGGTATACATTTATTAAACTATGCAATATTGTTCTTGGAAAAAGATGGAGAAATGTAACTATACTTGGCACACATGGTGTATATCAACCAAAGTTCAATAATAACCTTCAAGGAATTACTGACAAAATTGGAACTGACATTTTATCTTCAAAGCTCCATTTCTAACTTGCACTTAAAAATTCTCTTCAAGTAGCACCATAAAATGCTTTTGATCCCCAAGTGACCCAGTAGCTCTTGCTTTTAACCTTAAACATTTGCTTGTGTTGGAGACTGCTTTGATTTATATACTGCTCACTTCTGTTCTTTATAGGCCTTTGATTAATATGGTGTGCAATAATGTGGACTGTCTGCTTTGTGTCATCAGCTGGGCCAAAACTCTTGGAGCAGTTGCAGGTACGATGGGTTTGATTATAAGGCACACTTGGCCATACTACCGACTTTGACACTACATATTAGGAATTTGAACATTTGTCCTCCTCCTCCTTCCTTGTAAAGGAACAAATCAAACGCCATTTCTGTATTTCACTGGAGGTAATCTAAATTACTTCATTCCAGCTTGATGGTGCCACTAGATAAAACTAACAATGTGAAAAAATAATAACGTATGGGCAAAAGTACAAGTATTATGCATGGCACACAACTGTGCCTGCCGTGTCCAACACTTTTCCATTTCAGCTTAAGGTTTTTAGCAGTCACAATGCTGAGTAACTAGTGAACATTCACTTATCTGCTGTGCCAGAAATCCCTAATCATTGCATTAGGCATGGAGCTAAGCTGGTTTAATCCCCATAAAATGTTTAAGTTTGCCGATTTGTATTCAAAAACACCAACAATACAAATGGGACACACTTGTGGCTTTCTGGAGACAAGTGGATTAGCAAAGTAAAGTGGATCAGTATAGATGGTCATAGCACAGTGGAGGCAGTTAACGCCGCTGGCTGCCCTTTGTCCACCTCCAGCTGCCATAAGCTTCATCCCACACCTGACACCTATGACACACTGAAAGCTGAGCTCATTGATACACTCATCTGAAGATGTGCAAATCCTTTTTTAGCTCAAATGTGGACACTTGTGGTTTCCAACAAAGGTCTCAGGGGACACAGCCTTTGTTTTTATCCACATTCAATTAGTCATATTTACATCAACTCTATACAGAAATGAGAAATGTCAGTTCTCTTGGAATGCCAGTGTTACATTATTTTGTTCAGTACAACCTAGCTTTGCATGCAAAATTCCACTTTAAATATATTTAGCTTATTTGAAATAGTGCAAGCAGCAGTGGGGCAGTAGTGAAGAGACAAAGGGATTATTGCTTCATTGTTTGACTGGTAGGAGACACACTGCCATCACAGCCCGTTGAGCATGAGTGGTGTTGCCATTGCCTTGGAGAACAGCAGTGACAACCTTGCATAGCTATTAATCATAAAGCTGAGCTGCAAGTCTCATTGCCACTGCTGAAGCCAGTGCTACTGCATCGAGCTGCTATTCAAAATATTGATTGACAGCTTTGAATTTGTTAAGATATATTTTCTTTCACACTTTGTAATTGATGAATATTGACATACCAGTATAACTGAAGAATGACAAATGAGGTGGTATAACAGAATGTCTTACTTTATGATCAGAATGCAAAGACTTTGTCACTAGCTTCAATGTGTATAACATATGCAAACCAAAATTTGCCCATTTCATTTAATGCATTAGGGAAAAAGTGAGACAAGTCTATTCCTACCATAGTAGGACATAAATAAATGATCCTGAGAGGCGTTGTGTGTTCAGACTTAGGTATTCCTAGAGCTGGTTCACCAGAGCTGAAAATTGCTTATGCCCTCTGGGAAGCAAAAAAATGGCCAACCTTACCCTTTCTTCAAAAGTTCTGTCCTCACTTTATCTTTTGTAGTTGCCTTGGGGCTAGCCAAGTAAACGTCAATGACAGTTCCAAAGTAAAAACCAACAGCTACACTTTTATGTACTGTAAGTGACAGTACATCTATTGCCTTTTATTTTGCGCTATCTAAAATCTTAGGCAGATCACCCATTTCATCAGGAGCAGACAACAGGTGTTGGCTTTTTGTTCATGTAGCTTCAAGCACAATTGTAACAGAAATTATTTTTAAATGTGGCAGCTGTATAGTTGCATTCAAGCTGACATATTAGGCTGCCTCCCTAGTGTCCAGATTCCCATTTCCCATCTCTGAGCATTGATCCAAGGTAAAGCTCAGGGCACTTGCCCCCTGCTTTCAATGATTACATGCATTTTCTTTCCTGGCCCTCTCCATGAGAGTGTGCAGGGTTAGGCCTTCGTTTACTTGCTTTTTGCAGAGAAGCATGAATGGAATGCAAAACCTATCATTGCTGCAGTACAGCTTGTCCACAGAGGGTTAAGATCCACTCAGTGCCTTTCCCTGTGGTATTACAGTTCATGGATATAAGCAAGTTTAAAAGAAAAAAAATCCCTACTTCACTTTCTCATCATAAGCTTAGGTCTGAGCCACCTACTGTAGAAAATGAGCACCGATGTCACTTTTTGCAAATGTTAGAAAGGCACTGCAAACAAGAGTAATTTAAATGTAATGTGGAAAAGTATCAACTAGCTGATGGATGAAAAATGCTATGTGAAACCCAGTTTGTTCACGAAGGAAACACACTGCCTGGCCAAAAAAAGGTCACTGTAAGGATTTAACTAAACAAATAGGTACGAGCCTCCTAGTGGATAATTTCTGCATGGGTGATTATGTTTCAGCTGGCAACAAGTGATAGTGGGGAACCATCATCTTCAAAGAAAAAATGTGGTTGGAAAAAAATCTTGAATGATCATGACAGGTAATCACTTAAATGTGTGGTGAAATCAAATTGTAAAAAAACAATGGTAGAACTCAGGACTATGTTTAATAGTGAAAGTATTACGGTGACCTTTTTTTGGCCAGGCTGTGTATCAATCTTTTCAATCCACCATGTGTTTAAATTTAATATTGACTCATTATGCATTTTAGCTACTCTTCAGTGTAGTAGCAAAACTGACAAACACGCAACTATCTGAAAAAAAAAATGCTTGGCAGGTAATGAAATTGGTTCAAATAACCATCAAACCAGCACACCCTCTTACTGTTCTGATGAAACTAGAGCCCTTTCCACTGTCTCACAGGTATATTAGACTGTGAGGAATGGATTGTGGGAGATGCCTTAGAGATTCAGTGTAAATATTTATGCAGACAATGATCAAACTTATCTATCTATCCATTTTAACTGCTTTGCACACCGTAGGCTGTCGGGGTCTCAAGTGTTCGACACTTGCTTTTTCTTTCAGGTATGTGTCACTTTATTTGTCCTGATGCTTGGATTTTGCTAGTACATCCAGATAAATCTTTGCAAAGTCCCTATTGTGATGTTAAGCTGCAAAAAGAACCAGAAGAATACTGCATTACCATTTCAGTCAGTACTAGTTTGACTGACAGACTGTAAAAAGATGGACACAGTGACAGCACCCAAAAAGTAAAGCTAAAACATCCAACTATCTTGTTGATTGCTGGCTGCAGTATGATGCCATTGCTTCCTTATTAGTCCAGGGTTTTTCCTCTCTGTAATACTCAGAGGTGGCTGCCTCTCGACCAAACTCTCATGTACGACTTTATGTGACTTGCTAATTTATAGCCAACTTTGCACTCTGTTTTTGTTACTCATAAGTGTAAGTATGGCAGTGGTGGTGCTGTATGTGAATAATTGGCTAACTACTGCTAAATGCTTTGTGATGTTTAACTACCTTAAAATCTGCCTCTGCCCATCAGTATGCTTTACTGAACAGTTGCATCTCACCCGCAGCACATTTACATCCTGTAGATACTGCTAGTTGTCAAACAGTGTATCGGAAATTGTTGGTGGCAGACTGATGGCATTTGCAAAATACCTGACACTGATAAGAAAACGTGACCTTTCAGCAGTAGACACACTGTGACATTTTTCAACCTCCTGCGTCCAAAAACACTGTCCATCAGGTGTGCTTCTGCTGAAAACGTTTTAATCAGGCTGAATTGATGTTTCCTGTAGCTCCTTTTTTCAGTTGAGGATAACACTAAGTTTAGGATATGGTTAGGAAGAGTATAGATCAGGGGTCGGCAACCCGCGGCTCCGGAGCCACATGCGGCTCTTCAGCCCCCCTACTGTGGCTCCTTGCAGCCTTGACGAAATTTCATATAAATTAAAAAAAATATATATATATATATATACAGTGGACTTGTTATCCAGATTGTGAACAAAATAATGGCAGAAGGGTTAAA
>JAQQAE010002210.1:0-22921 GCA_029823295.1 Pseudamia nigra
CACCGCCAGCCACCACCCTCTCCACTCCAGCAGCTACTGGCATTTTGGGCTCACTGATGGATGGTGCAGTGAATGAGTTTCAGCCACAAAAGCTAAACATCTCATTCTTACGCCAAAAAAATGACAGTGACAGAGCAGTATTTCATTACATAATTTATCACAGTAGTTTGCATGGTGACATACAGTATAGATTTTAACCTCACGTTACTATTGAGTCTCAGTCTCAGTTAGCTGGAGTATTTTGCATTATGTACAACATCATTGCTTCTTTCTGCATCTCCACCATTGTTTTTTTTTTTTTTTTTCCCAGTAGCAGTCGATAGGAGTAGGACTCCTCGATGCAGGTTCAAAGTCGAATGTATACAAAGCAGCTTCATAAGTTTTCAAGTGCAACACATTGTTTTTCACAGGCACAAAGTTGGCAACTGTGTAGTGGCAGCACCTCGATGAATAACACATGAAGCTTTACTGGAAGCGGTACGTGTTTCCCACGCAGAGACCTTCGCCGCTGGCCTTTCTTACTGATCAGCTGTTCGTTAGAAGCATTTTGTTGCAAATGTGATCAGCTGCTCCAGGGCTGGATGACCACCCCCCAGTTCAAACATGAGCCATGTCAGAAAGGAGGAACCGCTTCAATGTCCAAAACAAACCAAGCAGTGTGAAGCCTCAGAACTGCAAACAACTGATGCTGTCAAACAGGAATAGCTAGAGGCATCTTTCTCCTTCCCCTGCACGCATGCATATTCACACAAACACCGAGGCATCTCACCACAGACAGGCGTTTATTCTTTTATTCTCCCTTAAGCTTTAAAATTGTTGTTGGGCCTTTTATCAGTTAAATTTTTAAATTTCCTGTTTTTGTACCATTTTTCATCAAGTCAAAACTGGGAGTCTGCTACTCGGACTATTTATCGCTGGGTGTGTGGCCATGAACGAATAAAAGCTCAGCCTTTATATCCAACCTACAGAAAAATAGTATACACTTCTGCTGGATGTCATATCATACTGCAAGTTAAGCACAATCTTAATTCTTAACTTAATTTAGTAAATTCAGCGATATATTATTGTTATTTAAATTACTTTGTTGCTCTCTATGACTCTTCAGAATTTTTTTATCCAGACTCATTCATTGCAGGTGTGCATCTGATAATATTTCAGCCAAAAGTGCTATAAAATGGTAATACTGACACAATGAAAGCCTTGTTGTTTCAATCCACTGAAACATAAGACGACTTTGATTTTGCAGCCTTTGTAATAATAATACATTCTGGAATCAGTGGTTCTTCACTGGTCTGGCTTCGGGACCGACCATCACCCGTTAATGACAAACCGTGACCCAAAGTCAAAGAAAATGTTCAACTTTTCAAATTTATTGAATGAAAAGTTCATGCAGCTTGATCCTGAGACAGTAGAATGGAATATCACAGAATGCCAACACAAAATAACAAGTTTAATGATAAACCAAAACGACTACCAAGTGGTGATGCTAGAGAGGGAAATTTTATTTAAACCAAAACGTCAGCCTGTTTTAACAGACTCAGCAGTGCTTTCATGCACAAACATGAAATTAAAAAAGTCCAACTGCTGAGGAGTAGCTTCAAAAATATATACTGTCGCTTGAGCTGAGAATCTTGGATCTCTGAATTTATGGCAACCAATACTGAACTATGAAAAAAAAACAGTAGCAGTTTTTAGCCACAATCTCAAAATAAATGAAAGAAAAAGTACAATTCAAGTACACAAAATGAACTTTTCTTCTCATTATGTCATCAATAATAGCGAAAAACACTGTGCACCGAAGAAAATTAAGCAGCACTCATTTCACCCTTAGGTGTAACACTGACATCATAGACCTGAGTTATGAGGAATTAATAGGAGAACAGGGCATGTTTTTGGTCCTGACAAGAGTCTCAAAGTCTGGAGCAATAAAAATGTTGTGCCCCCTCCCCTGCACAGGAACATTTAATGTGTTTAATCGGTCAAACACATCAACAAAGTAAGCAACGTATGCGAGCAACACACTGTTACTAAACAGGTCTGCAAGAGGTGAATTGGTCTGGGCAAGAAAGACTGCGATTTCAGCTTGTAGTTCATAAAAACAGGACGGTACCTTTCCCTTGAAAGCCAGTCTTCTGCAATGGTTTAGGGCTTCTTTGACTTCGCAAGACAATGTACCACCTGGTACGATGCAAGAAGTGCCTGTTGTTGTTTCAAGCACGAAGAGCTAAGACACTGTGATGTCCTCAGGTCTTGAAGTGATCTTCTGAAGTACTCAACACATTTATCTTTGAGTGAATGGTGTTTTGTTTCCAAATGCTGCTTTAGTTTTGACGGCATCCTCCGTTGTCCTCAATACAATCCATATCTCATATATTCTGCTCGTACCCGCATTCCAACATGCTCATTTAGCATATGAGTGTTCTTCTATGGTGTGGAATGGCGGGTGTCCACTCACATTACAGGGCTTTATCACCACCTACGGTTAAGGAGTGTAAGCAGATGACAAACTGTTGATTTTTTTCTTAACATTTTTCCGCCCAGGCTAAACCCACTGAAAATGGGGCCCACCAGTTGAGAACTGGTCGTTGGTTTTTCTCAGCCATTCAAATCCTTGGCCATGTCTGGTGGAATAAAGATAGCAGTAACAGCAGATAATTCAACAAGATACTGAATTGCATGTTTGTGCTTGTTGTCTTGCAGCAGCTCTTCTACAGTTTATGCAATTTGCAGCACAGTCATTGTCCAGTGGTGTTATCAGCCTTCCTGGCTATGTGATATGCACTGGAGGTCCCTTTGAAAAATGCCCTCGTGCAGACACACAGATCCATTTAGTTCTTTTGCTGCCCCCTTCCTGCTCCTCCCGCCTGTCCTGGTCATCAGTCAGCCTTCTCACTGTGCTGCTGATGTGACAGAGGAGCCATCAGAACATCTCCGTCAGAGGCTCTGATGTTGAGCCAGACTGACAGAGCAACAGGGGGAAACGCGCCAAACAAACAGCCTGTAATATTGCCCTGTCCTTTCACTTACAGCTCTCTGTCAACCCAGAGTGCTGACGGAGTGGGAAAAAGTACAGCCACTCTCAAACCTACACATACCTGGGTAATATGTACACACACACACAGTACACACAGCTGTTTGCATTGGAATTGGATAATTTTGAAGAATCTTTCTTGTTGCCACACACTGAGTGATTTCTAGTAGGTTTTGCTCTAAAGCTCTGTTTGCCAAACTCCAGGATTCATGACTGCCAAAACAGTATTCACCACATTCAGTATGTGACTTTGCCATTCTAACCCCCCTCTGAGCTGGGTTGACTTATTTATACAGCCTTGGGTAAGGATTATGTCCACAGGCCCTGATTGTTTCCCTTGCATGACTGGCATTAATGTGTCTGAGTAGCTAAACAGGATGGGTGATGCACAGAGACATAGCTGGCTCTTGCCTCAATCATGGCCTGGATGATCCGGGATTACAGATGATCACATCCATTCATTCCCTATGGGCTCCATCTTGGTCTGTCTCCAAGACACCCGCCTAGCGCACCATGCTAATCACTGCTGAGACGCAGCATCTGCAGAACATGAAAAAATAATGGAAATGTTTACAAAAGCAAAATGTTCTCATATAGTTTGCATGTGTAATACTGACAATGGAAAATTTACAGCACAGTATACTGTATAACAAATATGATGCGGCTACATTAACGGAAATTCTGGCTTGATGATGTCAGCAGAAATGCTTATAAACAGAAATAGTGTAAAACCAAAATGCATGAAAAAGTAATTTTAAAGGCAATGTGTCCTGTTTTCTGTGGAGCATGTGGCTACAACACAGTCTACACTAGCATTTCATACAAAGCCCAATTCCAGTGAAGTTGTGACATTGTGTAAAACATGAAAAAAACAGAACACAATCATTTACAAATCCTTTTTTATCTGTATTCCATTGAAAGCACTGCAAAGATAAGTTTGGACATTAAATGTCTTGTATTTGTAATGTATACAATTGAATGTACATAGGTTGAAAAGGACTGAACATGTATTTTGTTTTACGTGTTTTACACCATCCCAGCCTTTTGGAAGTGGGGTTCGTATGTATAGCTCAAATGTGACCCTAACCCAGTTTAGTTTAGATATTAAATATGTGCTCCTAGCCCTTTGAGCTTTGACAGTGGCTCATTTTTATGCTATTTAGGGTACAAAATAATTAAGCCATGGATTGCCATTATTAAATTTAATGTGGAAAATCAATCCCTTTTCTTTCTGAACTAGTCATTGTCTCCTAGCAAAGTTCTGTGGAAGAGTGACAAAAGAGATTAAGAGGCCCTAATTCTCTTCAAAAATCCACTTTAGCCCTGCAAGACAATCTGGCTTGAGGGTCGGAGAAAGCTTTATATCCCTATCGCCGGACTGAGCTCCTCCTCCGAAAGCTTTATGTGTCCCCAGTCTCAGTGCTATTCAACAATGACAGGTGAATCTGATAATGTTCACCTGGGGCAAATGACTGGGATTACTTTCCTGATGCCAGTTTGAAGACCTTTTGACTTCCTGATGGACCCGGCGGCTTCTCGCACTCCTCACTGCTTAGCACAAAATACCTTATCCATACTAATGTGGGACTTATCTGAATAATTGAATATTCTACACCCCTCTTGGTTTGCTGTTCGATGACCTTTGACCCAATTGCCCAAACAGAGCCGCACGAGTGTACAACATTTAAGAACAGAGCACTGGCTAAGCTCTTTTTACGTCCCAATTAGCTTTTTTTTTTTTGCCATGCATTTTAATTACAAGCACTGTATGCACAAACACTAGCTTGTCCAGCAGCGTTACTGCAGGCTACAGTCTCCCGTAGACACTGGAGTTGAAGAGTGTTCTGCACTCAGCGGTGACACTCAAGTTCATTGCGTTGGCGATGAATTATCCTCCCTTTAATGAGAACAGAAAAGACACTGTCCGTCTTCAAATGGGCTGCCGGGACGGTGTCACTGATATCACGGTGTATCATAAATCACCTCTCAGACTCGTCTACCAGAACGAATCATGTGTGGGAGACTGGAGCAGCACACAACTTTAGCTCTCCTCACTATTTGCAGCATGTGGCCAGAAGGCGTGGTAGTTCATTTAGCCTTTGGATACAGCAAACCTGAAGTGAAACGACCACAGAGCAGCTCGCGGCAAAATTCGTCTCTTTTTATTGGGCTTTTTCCAAGGACCAATAAATATCAGGATTTTGGCCACAGGCTAAAGAGACTAAGCTGATTTACAGCGGTAAGAAATAATCAATGAACCTTATGAATATAAAAAAGAACCGTAGTAAATGAGAGCAGTTTTGATTAGCTTGGTCTACTTCAGGGGTCAGCAGCATTTTCAATCCAAAGACCCATTTTTAGAAAGAAAGTAAGAAATATATGTGTTGAGAGCGACAATAAAATACAAATCCTTTATGTACCACATGGCCATATGATGCACATTTTAGCTGGCAATATGTAAATTTAACATTACTGTATTATTTTTTTAAATCTTGTTGAATATTTTGGCCATTTGTTGTGTTTTTGTTTATTAACCTGTTTTTTCCTAATTTTGTTCATCATTTTTATTTGTTGCTCATTTATTGGATTATTTTGTACAATATCTTATTTTGTTCATTAGTTGTTTCTTTGTTCATCTATCCTCATTTTGTTTATCATTTTATCCATTTTGATGAAAATTTTCTCTTTTTAATTATTTATTGAATTATTGTTAATATGGTGGAATATTTTTGCTCAATTTTTGTTTTTTGTTTATTTAATTGACTATTTTGTTCATTTTTAGTTCATTTTCAACAAGTTGATTTTTTTTTTGTTTTAGACATTTTTTTCCATTTTTTGCTGATGTTGTGGATCGTTTTGTTCAGTTTTGTTCATTATTTTGATTATGCTTTTTCCTCATTTTGGTCATTTACAACATTGTGTGGTTAATTTTTTTTTCATTTTTTATCTTGTTGTTGATTTAATGCTTATTTCGTTCATTTTGGTTGATTTTAATTCGTTACATGTATTACTGGACAAAGCCACATGAGCCACTAGAGAGGGGCTAAAGAGCATGTGTGGCGGTGGAGCTGCAGGTTGCAGACCCCTGGTCTGGTTGCATACAGTCGCTGGTGGAAACTGACATGGTGCAAGACTGAAAAACAAAACAGAAAAAACAGTTGTCTTAAGTTTGACAACACTTTATACTATTACAGTAAGAAAAGGACAGACGAGGTTGGAACGGTAGAAGATAAAGGTGCATGGCTCCGTACACACTGGCAGTCAAAACGATCAACTCTTATGAAAATGTTGCTCTTTCAGATTTGAGTGAGAGATTTTTAACAGAGCGGGATAGTTTCATAAAAACTGAACATTTCTCAAATATTCACGTCAGAAAGGATGTGAGGCATCACTTGTAAAAGCAAAAACAAAAGAGTTTAGATCTGAGAAGGATTGTTGATGGACACAAGGCAGGAGAAGGATATACACAGTTAGCAAAGTCTTATCCAGGACCAGAGTGAGAAGCATGGGAAACATTTGGAAGAGGGGGCTATTAATTTTTTGACCTGAACTTTTTTTTTTTTTTTTAATTTATTTATTCGAACCAAATTTTAAAACAAAGGAAAACACAAATCATGAACAAAAATCAGTCTCTTTCAAGTTCGAAAAGGGCTCAGGAAGAAGTAAAAAACTTATCCAGTCCCAACCCTTTCACTAAATTTCAAAATCAGCAACTCAAAGTCCAAGCTTTCACAGCCTCTCATAACATTCAACATTAACATTTCACTTAAATGTTCAGCACAACACATCTCACAGTAACACAAAGCACACACTCCCCTCAATAGACCTCTCAAATCACTCCATATCGTGTAATAATACTATTTTTGAAAATTTGTTTAAACCTACTTATTGTTTGACATGATTTCAATTCTTCATTGCAACTTTAAGTATGTTAAGATTGTAAAGTACAGTCACAAACAGCACAAATAACAGATATACCGTATTTTGTGAATTACATGTCGCTGTTTTTTGCATAGTCTGGCTAGGGGAGTGATGAATATATTAAAATATTTCGAGTATTGGGTGTTTGTCACACTGACAGCTGCTAGACGTCGCTCTAGGCTTGTGAACCTGCATCTGCCACATCTGTATTACTGACAATTTAAAATATAGACATTACTGATAACAACCGTACCTGCCGTCAGCTTAACATCCAACATGTCGGTGCCGTCACGTACCCGGTGAGGCGGGGAGGCGAGCCCCGAGCTCTCGCTTCTGGTGTCAAGCGTGTTCCCCGAACAAATGCGACTTGTCCTCCAGAGCGACTAATACACGATTTTTTCTTCTTCATTCTGCATTTTTTGGCTCCTGCGACTAACATTCTGGAGCGACATATCACTCTTGCACTTGTAATTGTTGTAAATTGTGAAAAATATGTTCACATATTATTATAATTCACCCTTTATGTAATATTAGCTTAAATACGTACCCAAACCACAACTTTGCCTGCCTGTTATTTAAGAAAAATATCTAAATTATACTTTATTGATTGATTGATTTACAAAATACCAGGAAATAAGTGCACTTTGTCACACTTAACAGGTTCTTGTGTTTCCTCTCAACAGTAAAAGGATATGTGCCAGCCACATACTTTCAATTATTAGAACAATATGAACAGCCAGTTCTGTCAAAAACACGCTTCCTTCTGAAAGCACAATTATTGTTTTTAGTTGCTGCCCTTATTCCTGCAGCGTTTAGTCCATTTTTTTTTTTTTTTTTTGTCGTACCTTACTGACTGAACAGCCAAACTCTCTGCTCCCTCCTGGAACTTCACTCTGTGATGGCCTGAGGGTGCAAACATAAGTGGATTAGAAAACAAACACACTAAGAATTCACTGTGTGTTTTATAAAACCTCCATGTCCTACTATCTCCAGCTTTACCTCCTCTCCGTCTGGCAAACCAAAACAGGAAGCATTCGCGTGAAGAGACCCAGGTGCCAGAACATTATTTTGGGGCAGTGCGTTGACAGCGGCCTTGCGTTGACCATCTCTGCCTCTTGCTCCAATCTAGCTGTGATGCTAACATGAGGTGAAGTGTTATCCAGCACAGTGCAGTCATAAGGCTTGCCCTCTGTGGGGTGGCACTGCACCAACTGTGCAACCTCCATCAGTGGGCACAACCTCAAGCAAGGCAGCAGGAGGGAACAAGAGCCAGAGATAATGATGCAGTACATGTCCCCACTTTTGTTTTCATCTGGCTGCCTTATAGTCTGTTTTTATAGGCAGGCCATTAGTGGGATGTGATGGTTTCTAAAGCTCTCTTCAAGTGACAAACATGATTTAATCCAACTGCATGTTGCATCTCATTTGAAGACAGGACACGGTCTTGCACTGAACACCAGGATACATCATTACACAGCCAAATGTCCTCTGTTTCTCCTTCACAGAGTTTCCAATCAGGTCCCAGGGGTGCTGCTGTTGTCTGAATTAGATAACACAGAATCAGTTCCACACACACAAAAAAAGAAAACATTCATTACCTCACAACAGACACTTTATATACTGTAAGACCTGGGGGAATTCACATGTGAGAGGGGTGGGGGCTTTGTGTTTGTGCAGGCGTTGCCGAAGCTGAATGTCTTCAGACAGCGTTAGACAATGCAGCCGTGACAGAGCCTTCACTTAATTCATTGACCTCATTCCTTGATCTTGTTTATTTGTGTTCTCGGGGTTGCTTAGCGGGCCTCTTTAATGACGGCAGGCAGCTAGTGCCACACAGCGGCTCAACTTAATGCCGTGAAGAGCATGTGCATCTGGTCTGAGAGATTTTCAGCTAATTAAGTTTATTTTAAATGTTATTTGAGTTGTCATTCTCTTGATAACTGAAGACTAAACACGGAGACAGAAACCATTTCTGACTTGACACAAGCATAGAGCAACACATGGGACAATTGAAACATAAAAAAAACATAATGCTAACATATGTTAATCTACATATATTTGATAGACATGACACATTATGTCGGATTAAGTGGATATTTTTTTCAGCTATATGCCTTAATCTTTTGTACTCCAGTGTCACTGAAGGCTAATGAAAAAATACTCCTTAGAACATCCCAAAAATAATTTTAACACAATTTTAAATAATTTCTCAATACTTATATTGCATTGAGGCTTTCTTAAAATCATGCACCTAAACTCAGGGACGTTTTATCAACAGGACATGGGAAAATGACACCCATTGCAACCCATATGGAAAACGCTCACTGGCGAACATGAAGCAGAAAGACTGTTTTATTTCTGTGTTATATGACCCACTACACATGCATACGAGGGCCACTGCACACATGTACTAGTGTTTAACCCGCTGCCCCTAATACGCCGCCCCCCTCGACCAATGGCCACTCAGACTGTGCACTGCAGGTGACGTGACACATTTTAAAATCGCTTCCCTTAAAAACTTCCAGAATGTAAATGACATATCACAAGGAGCCATTTCCGACCTTTGCAGTTGTAGATATACTTTCATCTGTTTTATCGCTTTGGTCTATGTAGTGTAGTACTGCTGAATGACCACTGGGGGATAGCTTCAAAACTTCAAATTGCTGGTCATATGATTAGGTTAACTGTGGTACTTATGGACTTTTTCCCATTAACTGCCTATGAACCATAAATATTTCTCACGGTAACATAAAATGTATTTAACTGCAAGTTGTTATTTTTGTCTGATACACCTTGTCTTGTATTTCCTCAATAAAAGAAACAAGTCTGTTGCACAAACCTCTGTAAAGTAAGGAGCAATAATATTAATGTGACAAACAACGCGTGAGACAAAGCCCTTTGTAAAATTCATTAGCTGAGTATTTGATCCCCATTTTAAAATTAATATTAGCAGAGTAAGGCCAGCGCTGTTATTTATTTATTTATTCAATGAAGCCGTATGTGTGATTGCCCTGAAAAGCCGATCAGGCGACAAATTAATTTTACAGGTAAGTGAACAAAATGTGAACCAAGGAGGATTTTGTAGAAAGTATGCCAGTTAGAATATTAAAACATCTCAGCATTTTGAGCTATTTAATTTCTGAAGAAAGCACTGGTGTGTCCCCTCACATGTACAATGTGTGTTTGGCACTGGCAATGTTTTCAACCTGCCATTAAAGTGAACAACATACTGAGGACTATTCTAGTCCGCTATCTGTGCAGACGTTAGGATCAAGTTAAATAGCAGTAGAGAATCATTCACCCTCAGGTTCATTAACATAACGCAGGGTTGCTGATTTTTCCTTTGAGGACGTTGTGGGTTGGATTGCAGTGGTCCTTGTGCCTATATGTGGTTGAGCCTCCTAGACCAATGTTGAATAAATGGCTGTATTTCCAAACTCTAAATCAATGCTCAGACGCACCTTGAGGCCTACAGCACAGCGGCTCCTATAGGATATCCATAAATTGAGTGGATGATGGCAGCAGAGTCAAACCCACCTACTCCCATTAAACCCCATCATGAGGAGGGACAGGTATAGGTCACATTGTCCAAGTGCTGACAAAGATTAATTGAGGCCGTGTGACTTGGTGCCCCCTCGAGGCCTCAGGGGCCCGTCTCTGTCCCTGCCCTTAAAAAACCTCGCCGTGCCCAGCCACCTTGCCGTCAGTAACAGGTGAATATTTCATGAACTGTGGGGACTTGAGAGAAACTGCTGCTGATTTTCGTCAGTGATGTGAAATAGGAGAATGTCTAGAGTTTACTTTTCTCTCAACTCGATGTGAAGATTTGGCAGTCTATTCAAGAGGCTGTTTTTTGTTTTGCTAAACTAAGTGTCAAGTTCAACTGGTTCCTGGGATTTCTCTTTTTTTTTCCTAAAGCGAGGTAAATCTTACAAGACACTGACTTCAGTAAATGGCAGAGGAAAATGTGTACTTTAGAAAGGCTGCAGATGGCTTTGCTGTAACCTGCAATGGAGACTTTAGCTGTCATTTGTTTTTAAAATCTTCAGCTGTCTGGGACTCTGTCTCCATCTGCTAATGTCACCCTGTCTGGCTGCGAAAAACAGTTCACTTAAACTGCTTTTTATGCAATGCCTCTTTTATTGTTTTTGGGTGCAAAGCATGCAGCTGTTTCAGAACTGGACCAGTGATTTTCACTCTCCAGCTCATTTCTGAAGAGTTTCCCCACCTCCTTCCCCACACAGACAGAAAACTACTGTGCTTAGTATTCTATTAAAATGCTGCTTTTCTTTAAGGATGCAGCGTGTTTTTGCTTTGCATTTCTAAGAAATCATCTGTTTATTTTAAGCCAATTAAATCACAGTTTTCAGAATGACCTTGGATCATGCAACCTGTAGTGAATAGGGAGTGTAATGTACAGTACTGTGCAACCGTTTTAGACCAACTTGGGTTTGGTTTTTAGCCATACACATGCCCTCCAGCACCAGATTACACAGGAAAGATAGAAACAAACATTTCAGCTTCTCCACAATGATGTGTTAAGTATTAAGTGTCACCTCCCCTTGAACTTAAAATATTTTGAACTGTTTGGGTCCAAAAATACATGGTGTAGTTCACTTAAACCAGGTTTTCTTCAGCTGCACATGCCAAATGATTCTTATTTTGTGGGTTTCTTTTTGCCACAGTAATGGACATTCCACAAAATATGACATTTTTGCCTGTTGAATTTTTCTTCACAGTCCTACAAAAACAACAAATTAAAAGTGGATATTTACAAGTTCTGGTTCCATATTAGTTTTAGCAACATGTTGGTTCAATTTTTTTTTGCATGTGTATAAATAAAGCTAAAACAACTAACCGAAGGTGGGCTAAGACCTTTGCCCAGAACTGTGCATCGTGTAGCATTAGTCACTGCCACTGATTCTGGTAGATCTACAAAAATTTCTTCGTACAGGTGCACAGGCAAAGAAAAGCAGATCAAAAGTAAACTCCTGCACAGTTTTAACTTGCAAATTATATTTATTAACAATGTTATGGCCCTAGACCTGCATCAGAAAACAGTAAAAGAGAAAGGCCATATTAAGTAGGATGTGGGTGCAAACCTGCTGTCAATCAAAGTCATCACATGAAGACAATGAGCAGTGAACAATAGCCGCCACACAAAGGATTAGGCAGAGAAAACAACAATGATGTAAACTGACAGAAAGACCAAAACACTGCTTTAGTATTGTCTGTAATCACCTAAATGTCATGCTTGATTACATTTTAAACTGCAAACTCTTCTTAGGCTACAACTGTGATTATTCATTTCCTAGAAATGTTAAAGTTTCACACAAACAGACATCTATGCGTACATTATCACTGTTTGATCCAAATCAAAGCAGCTGCAAATGGACACAAACCGATAAAATCAGAGAGGCCATGTTTTCACCCCTGACAGTTTACACATGTTAATGGAGACATATTGGGTCTGCTTTCATCTTTAGAAGGAGTAGGTGTCCATTTACTCCCTGGCCCTCATTTATCAAACGAGCATAGAAACCAGCATAGATTTGGGTGTGAAAACCATTGTTTTCACACGTTCATGTGTGATTCATCAAAAAAAAAATCATATTTTGCCAATTTCGGTGTACGAACTGTTCGGCTTTGATGAACCCAGTGGTTGAAAACAATCACCATTTCCATGTTGTGCCCCTAATTATTCTGCTCCTGTCCCTCGTTTTATGACATGCAGATGCAGAATCCAACCAAGAGGAGGAACTTCTCTGATGGCTCCAAACTTGTGCAGACAAGCTCAGAGTTGTCACGAGAGTTGATTATATCCTATGCTCACGATCAGACTGATAAATGCCAAGCTTTGTGCAGAAAACAGTCTGCGCCCAGTTTTCTGTTGATAAATGAGGGTCTTGGTATTCAGTCCTGTGTCAAATGGGTTCTTTCATTGTCTTTTGCTTTATATGCAAATGAGGCTACGGCTGACCACAACCTTTTCGTTTCTGTGCCATGGATACCATCTTGTAGATTTGCGTGTGTCCTCAGGATTCTTCCCTTGGTTCTGCTGGGTCTGGTGGTTGTGGAGGATGACACTGATTCATTCTTTGACATTCAATTTTCAGCCCCCAGACCTGTTTTACAACAAAACAGACATGAAACAATATTTTTGACATTTTTTATACGCTTCCTTTAAATGTCAGTTTGAAAACTCGGATCCCATTTCTTTTATTAGGTCTCTCATGTGTTATATTTTGTAATGACTGGATGTTAATGAATTTCTGAAGTGTGCAAGCTGCAAATATTCTGTCTCAGTGTCATTAAAGTTGGATACTGTTTATCTTTACGGGGTCTTTCCTTGGGTTTGGTTTGTTAAAGCATGTCCTTGTCATGACTTGGCTGCGCTTCACAAGGTATTTACAGTAGAACGCCTTGAGAACCAGTGACATCTTGAATCATGCCAGAGCAGTAATAAGCCAGATTTATCCTCTCTGCCGTGAGCATCTCAAACAAACCAAATAACGAAAATATATCATTTTCCAACAGGGATTTTAGTTGTCTGAGAAAGAAGCAAACTGTATCTTTTTAGGAGCAAAAAGAGAGCTGCCTGATGCCTTAATGAACCCGTTGTGAGCAATTTAAACCCACCTCAATTCGGCTTACACAAGTTCGATTGAGCTCCACAGGCACTGGGAAAGAGGCTGCCTTTGTGCTGCTATTAGTCAGCAAAATGAGATTGCACAGTAAGTAGAGATGTGAATTGTCTGGAGCTTGCTTTTTGAAGTGTCTGATCAGTAGTTACACAACAAACATTATATTTTAGTCTAAAAACAAAGGAAGATGTAAGTTATTTGAGATCATGGACAGCATTCTCAAAACAAGTGTGTTACTGTAGTTTTAATGTATCTGAGGTGAATTAGCCATAACCTTTACATACTATTCTGCACCTTCCCAACATCGAGACTGATTTCACCCTAAGTGGATGAGAAACAACACACAGAAGACGAGATGGACACGATAGAGAGGGCAGAGGGGCACTACATTAGATGTGGGTGTAAGAAGCAGCGTCAAACCAAAACTGGCAATAAAGAGAAACGGGGATGTGGAAAATGGTGTCATTGTGTTTTGAGTTTTGTTGCTGACATTCAGACGGACCAGAGTGACGTAAATGTCATGAAATGAACATCATCATTTTTCAATGTCCTTCAATTTCCCTGACCATAACTATTATCTGTTCCTACTCTCAAATATAACCCATAAAAGCCTTTGTAAAATTGTGATTCTTCCCAGTGTGTTTCCAAGGCAGCCACAGGAGCATGTGTTCCATTCCACCAAGAGTCAGTCCAATCCGACGCGACTGTCACATTTTCATTTTTATTCAGGGACAGGAAGGATTAGGGATGACGCCCAGGTCTTAAAATGAGATAAAAAGAGTCAGGCGAGGGACAAAAAGAAATACTACATAATGCATGAACAGACAATATGCATATGAAACATATGGGGGGGGGGGCATTCAAACATGGGCCTCCTGGGTATTTATTGATTTTATTGAAAAATGAAATCTATAATACTCAATAACAGACATACTAGCTTGACAACTGTGATGTTGTAAAGTCCAACAGTGGTCCGCCACAAACGATTTTCTACTAACTAGTGTCCAAGCATCGTAGAATACACCTTTAATGTTTATTATACCAGGTGAAACATTAAGAACTGTTTCTTTTTTGCCAATCTGGCAGGTGGTAGATGACATTTGCAGGGATGTGTCTTTTGGGTGTGGACTACATTGACATAAATGTAGTAAGAAAGTAAAACATAACCTCAATTTTGATTGGAGGACTTTAATTTGGGCGACATGGTGGTGCAGTGGGTAGCGCGCATGCGTCACAACTACTGTTCCTGGGTTCAAACCCAACACCGGGTGGTGGGGCCTTTCTGTGTGGAGTTTGAATGTTCTCCCCACGTCTGCGTGGGTTCTCTCCGGGTTCCTCCCACAACCAAAAACATGCACTAGGGATTAGGTGAAGTGGTGACTCTAAATTGTCCATAGGCATGAATGTGAGTGTGAATGGTTGTCTCTATGTGTCAGCCCTGCAATGAACTGGTGACTCATCCAGGGTGTACCCTGCCTTCGGCCTAAGTCAGCTGGGATCGGCTCCAGCATCCTCCCGGACCCTGGCAAATATTAAGGGGTAGAAAATGGATGGATGGACTCTAATTTTTAATTTAATACTCTCAAAACTACATTAATATTACATAAGAAATACATGTCAAAGTCATGGCCAAATCCGGTCTGCCAGATGATTACAAATCCCACAATGCACTGCAACAGCACAAGGTCCCGCTGCTCACACCTGCATGGCTCCTCACATCTCAGGGAGCAAACATCAAGTCAGTTTGGATTAAAAGTAAGGTACAACACCACAAAAGAAATATATGGACGGTGTCTTCACAAGGATCAGTTTGGAAACATGTTCACTTTGTTGGTGGAGCTGACGTTGACGTTTCTGTAATTACAGACCATAATGACTACACTGTGATACAAAACACCGGGGCAGATAAGCTGCAGGATGAAATAATTCAAAAACACAAAGTGAGGATGACATGAAACACGGCAGTATAAACAAATACATGAGCCGCGGCTGAGAGTTAGTGAAGCGTGGCTGGATGGAGGGACCCGACATCATGACATGCAAACATTTCATCAGTAGAAATACTGTGCTTCACAATGATTTACAAGCACAGGTGATGGAATCTGTGCTGTTTGTTGTTCTTTTGTCTCTCCTCTGTCCACTAACCCCAACCGGTCCAGGCAGTCGGCCGCCTACCCTGAGCCGCCGGCTCTGCTGGAGGTTTTTCTTTTCCGTTAAAGGAAGTTTTTCCTCCTCGCTGTCGCCCTTGGCTTGCTCCCTGGTTCCGTTGGGTTTACTCTCTGCGTAGTCATAAAAATTGAAATTGAAAAGAGAAAAGACTAACAATATATTGTCCTGGTGTGGGTGAGAACAGTGACACTGTACGTCTCTCAGTCCTCATCTGTGGATGCGCTAAAAACTTTATGAAGTTAATGCACGTCAGAGCCATGAAAAGAACATATCTGATGACATATCAATGTATAATTAAATCAAGCTGTCTTGGGACAGAATGATGGAACTGATGACACCAAGGATGTGCAATGAAAGGAGCTGATCTGTGTGGATGATCTGGAGGAGTCGATCAGTGCACCACACACCAGCATAAGAGCACCGGGGACTGATAATATGACTACAGTGAACACAGAGAACACTATTTATGGTTAATATTTTCAGGCTCCTTGTTGTGATTAAACCTTTTTTAATGGAAATGAAGAAATGCTCATTGAGGGAGAACTATAAATGAATGATTATACTGTATGTGTTTTATATTAAAAAAGTACTTTTGCTGTGTGTTTCTCCCAGGATGCACAGTGCCCCTAGTGGAGGAGAGAGAGATGTCCTTGCCAGTTTCTTATCCTAGTTGCTGCATTCTTCTCAGTCACAAGTGGTAATTAGTCATATATGAAGTGGATATGGAGGAAAAAACAAATGCAGCCATGTGAGGATGCAGGTGTTTACTTCACAGGGTAATTTGCATTTGGATTGATGTCATTTAAATAGTGAATCTGCACAATGAACACAGTGCGTCTCTATATGAGTGAAGGAATGCAAGGATGAAGGATTCAGCCCTCTCTCCTCCCCCTTTTGCACAGTCAAAATGTGTCTAATTATCCCCATTTACCCCCTACAGACCTCAGCAAACCCAGCACACACTTCCTCTGTGTGTGCCCCCCCATGGCGCAGGAATCATCCCATCCCTCCCTCTCCCATCTTGGCTGCAAAGCACTGTGTCTAGACGACAACCCACCTTCTAAATCTCCTTTCTGGGTTTCATCAGCCCACAGCTCATCAGAACGGAAATGAGAAGAGAAAAAACAGGAAAAGAGACGCGAACATGAGTGCCTGAGATGTTGGGGAAAGTGTGATGAAACCTGGGATGTTTTTCATGCAACAATGTTTCACATCTTTGTGTACAAAGGGTAATTTAGTCTGAATGAAGCAGCAGGCACCAAGATTTAGGTGCTACGCAATTTCACCTAGTAGCGCCACGGGGAAGCGATGGGCGCTTTGATGTGCTTCTCCCTGAGGTTTATAGAGAGTCATTTGAAGACATGCATTCAGTCAAACGCCGAGGCAGATGGAATTGCACACCAACACAGGCAACAATGGCAGTGTGGACACACCTGCAAAAATCTGAGATTGTACACTGTTAAAACCCGCATCTAGGCAGGAGAGCACTATCGGTTCATCAGCAGGACATGTGACTAACACCACTGATGGGGAAAGGCCACACTAGCTTTCATTTGTGGATTATACATCTGTCTGCCAAACCTGGTAATACTCTGCAAGTCATAAATAACCTGAATAAGGCTGAATATCGTGCAGTCATCAAATTCCTTACTAAAGAAGGGTCAAATGCAAAGAAAATTCACAGACTGATCTGACCTTTTTGAACACCCGTTATATGGAAGGGATTGGATGACCACATGATCTTCAGTCTTGACCTTTTCCATGATTTGCAGAGGGTCACCAAGTTCAAAACATTAATCTGTAGGACTAAAGATGCCTACAATGGAAAACATGGTGACGGATCAGAGTGTGTAATCTAGTGAAATGAAGTTACTGTAGAAAAAGTCAACAATTACAGGCTCTGAAATCAAAATATAAGCTGCTTCAGTGCAAAACTAACCATACGTAAATTCAGGGGTGTCAAACTGATTCACAGTGTAGGTTAAAATTCAAACCTGGGTCGATGTTGGGGGTCAATACTTCTGTGACAGACGTAAACTGGCTGTGTTTTAATTCGACATTCATACATAAATATGAACTTCAAGATGTTACCAAATTTAGAATAAACCAAGAATTTAAAAAAGGGGAGAAAGTATTTAACCCAATAATGCTGTCTGTATTATATTTGATACACACATTTCTTAGACCTACTGCATCACCATATAGTAAAAACCTTGTCAAAACCCTGTTGTGCACAATCTGTTACATGTCTTTTGCCCCCTGGTTTAGGTGAATTATGTGTAATGCCCAATGTATCAAATTCAGTATGATACAAATAAAAAAACACGCAAATTATTTTCTTGTTTGTTTTTTTTTTACTTTTTGTTAAAGGGCCGAATAAAGACTTCAGATTAAAACAATTAGAATTTTCTGTTCATTATTTCTTGGGTCAGGCTTTATAGGGTTAAAACATGAAAGACAAACACTGATGCTGAATTTAGAGAACATAGTGAACTACTTATTGGTCCATGCTGTATTTCAGCTCTCACTTGGTGTATCTGAATATTAAATACTCTTTTAGATTAGCCCAGTGTAAGGACTGACGGAATTCGACTTTTCTTTATGTTTCTGGGAGGTTGATAGACATCGATGTGCTGTTTTTGACTTGAAAACTCATAATGCACAAATTTTCAGCATATGTAAATCTATCTGTATCCACTACTGACCCAGTGTGAATCTCTTGGTTTGCCTCCGGCACCACATGGTTTCATGTGTATTTTGTCTAAGCAGGCACATTTCAATGTAAATAAATGGCAAAATGGCTGGAAATAGGACTTACATTTTCACACGAGCCCTTCTTATTTCAGACTTCGTCACCTCCCAGGCTCTGTCGTGCTTTCCTGAGCGCACACACCAGTGTGTGTGTGTGCATGTGTGTCTTTCTCATAGCCTGCGGTTGTGTTTGTCATCACAACCGATGAGACAAGATAAATTGAGGCATCTGTCTGTTTTCTTGCTTCCTCTACCGTTTGCATCACGTCGTCACATTTTGGTATTTGTCTCATATTGTCAATTCCATTTCCATTTGAAGCTACTGCAGGAAAGTTTAATGAGATTAAAATGCGAGACACTTGCAAAATGAAGGCTCATTGGAAAGAAAATGGCTTATGTGTAAATTAGTGGAGTAATTTCACACTGATCCATGGGAATCTTAATGAGAATTAGATTTTTTTTCCTCTAAACTACATTGATATTTTGCTTTGATGATCATAGCCTTTGTTCCGTTGTTTACAGCATTATTTTTTCACTTTTCAGACCAGTTAATAAACTTACATTTTTGTATATTGCAGTAAAAATCTCCCCCGCAGCAGCAGTAATAGGAACATGCTGCCAATTTATTCTATTATTATGGAAATAAGGCAGTAGATTATCATTATCATAATGATAGTTCATATTTCCACATTGAGGTGTGAGAAATGTTACACACAATTATTCTTATAAAGACACATAATGTATCACGTGAATAAAATGATTCTTTTAAAAGTAGTTTCCATAAAATCTACTAATTAAAACTACTTTGAAGAAAAAAATCATGAAAACACCCTCGTTATTATAGAAGATGAAAGTTTTCATTATGTCTGTACAAAATTTTGTATTTGACATTACAATATTTAACAGAAGCAGTAATTGTAACTTTTTGTCATTTTATCAAAAAGGTGCATTATTATTGTAATTTTTTCCACTCTGAAGAGTGAAAAATGTACTAGTTTGAGTAATAATTATTCTCATAAGTTTGTAATATGCAGAGGTGGGTAGATTTACTCCATGTACTTACAACATAACAAACATAAAATGTACTACTTTTTCAGAATACTTATTACTCTTACTCAGTTACATTTGTGATAAAAAAAAAATTTACTAAGTTACATTTGACCACAAAGCAAGAACGTAATGATAATATAATAAAGTAAATTAACATAAATCAATGATCTAATCAAAGAACTGAGAGAAAAATCAACAAAATTAGTCACAAAATGAGCAACAATGATCAAAAACAATCAAGCAAAAATGAACAAAATAAGCAACAAAAACTGAACAAAAAAATAAACATCATTCATCCTTGGGCAGACAGTGACAGGTCCACATTTTGAAATACTGCAGTGGAACTCCGGGTTACGAGATTCATCCGTTCTGGGATCAAGCTTGTGAAACAAAAAACTTGTGAGATGGGCAAGGTTTTCCCATAAGAATAGATGTAAAACCAATTAATCCGTTCCAAGACCCAAGAAAACGACCATATATACACCTGTACGTGCACCTTTATGCATTATTATTATTCGAAAAGGAAGTTATGTTAATTATCTGAAAAGCAATGCATGAAATTAGTTCTAAAAATTACTTAGAATGACACCTTGCCTATTATGGGTTTTCTTCTCCCTGCAGAATGATCGAGCGGTGGTTTTACTTTTATGTCACTGCTTTAATGCATGAACTCTGGTCGTGAACAGGCAGAAAATAACACGACAAGATGCGGCTTCTGACTCTCACAGTCGTAAAGCTGCAACACACAGGTGGATCAGAAGTAAAATCTGCAGCCAATTTATTTATTATTTAGAGATTTGATCTGATGATTTCGGACGTGCATGGTGTCAGTGAAGAGTGTGTGTGTATGTGTAATGACATCTGGACACACAATGCATTTCTAGGGTCACTGTTTAAAAGGACACTCCCACAGTCATGAAGTGATCAGATGAATTCAATTCAATTCAATCTTTATTTGTATAGCGCCAATCATAATCGCCTACAGCGGGGAGGAAAAACTTCTCTTAACAGAAGAGAAAAACCTCCAGCAGAACCAGCGGCTCAGGGTAGGCGGCCATCTGCCTGGACCCGAATGAGCTGAACGTACTTCCATGGTTGAATCACAAAGTTCACAAAATTAACAAAACAAGCAACAAAAACTGAACAAAAAACAAAGCAAGGAACGAAATGAGTTGGTGAAAAAATGAACAAAAATTAAGAAAATTAGCAAGAAAAGGTGCCAAAGTGAACAAATTAAGCAACAACGGCGGTAAAATAACAATAATATCAAAAACACCATAGAAACAAAATATTCAACAAAACTGAACAAAGTAAGCATCAAAATGAGCAAAAAATATTGTTACTTGAACTTTGAGTACAATATTTTAAACTAAAGCAAATTAGATGTTTTGGAATAACTCACTACTTGAGTAATTTAGTATAAGATACTGTTTTATGTTTTATGAGCACTTCTACTTGAGTCATCATTATTGCAAAGTAACAATACGTTTACTTGAGTACTGTCTCTGTACAGTCTTCTGTCTGCTACTTGTCTATATGTACTATGTAAATAAAACTGTTGTTTTTTTAAAGTAGTTTGAATAAAATCAAACTACATTGAGAAAACACACGAAAACAACGTCATAAGAATTTTACAAGAATAAAGTTGTCAATTCATCTGAGTCTGAAACTTCGAAATAATATAGAAACTGAAACTAAGAGGTGTAAAAGGTGATTATTTTCATGGCTCAGTAACAAAATCACATACATCAAATACGAGGAGCAGCTGCCGTTGGAGATTTATGTGTTTCTTTTATCCAGTCTTGTGACATTAAACTCTTTACTCATAGAAAATAAGAACTTTTGAAGACATCAAACACGTGGCTGTGTTCTGATTCAATCTGCCCTGACACTTCTTTCTTCTCTGTTTTTGAGTTCTTTCTTTTGGTATTTTATTGCTGCAACAGTTACATTTCCTCGGGGCTATCATGAATGTTTTATTTGATCTAATCTTATCTTCTACCCGCTCTTTTGTCTCCGGGTATCTGCTGTATTCTTATTCTTTTCCTCTCCAAAAAGGACTGGGCGGCTCGCCGTGCTCCTGGTTTGGAGTGGCCACCTGCTGAGCACTCGCATCCTCGCACACGGCTGCAAAACACAACTCGGTGGCTCGCTGAGGAAAAATTTGGCTTTCAGAACTAAATAGCAGTAGGTCAGAGGAAGAAAAAAACTTGTATGCGTAGAGATGTGGCATAGTTGCAGCTGCATTGACAGGATGTTCAGGTAGAAATAGTCAGGTGCAGCACAGGACTAATGAAAAGTTGACATTTTATGGCTGAAACCATCTGCTTAATAGAACAAGGAACAACACATAAAATGAGACAATGAGGGAAAAGTTAGTAAAATGTGAACAACTATGGGCTTGTCACTACTAATATGTTGTGAAAACCCCATTTGTGCAAGTGTTGATTAAAATCATCATGGCCAAAATTGAAGTAATATTTATCAAGTTTCTGCTCTCTATTTGATTGACAATTACCTAAAATAAATCAACATATTATAACTTAATGTCAGTTTGAAGTGGATTTTTTAAAAACTTTTATTGTTTTATCATTTTTTATTGACGTAATTTCATCAAATGTGAGGAGCTGATTGACATAACCAAACATTTCTGACCCAGAATTTAATACATCGTAGTCTTTAGCTTTGCCCTCTGACCCACTGACAGGCTTCAGATGCCGGTTGAGCATTTTTTCACGTTTGTCCAAGCCTTTGTCTGACATTGGCTTCTGCAGATCTTTATACAAGGGTGGTCAAAAAGTTCATAGAACTTAATATACATTGAAATTAAAATTAGAACTGGATGTTGTTGCTCTGGAGTTGTTTTCTTCAGTGGATTACATAGTCTAACCCTTCACTAACCGATGTACATAAGAAATAACCAAGTTCAAAATAAATCTGCTTGCAGTATGTCAATCGACAGCTCAGACTGAATGTTATTACATAATGTATAGTACTAGATTTAACAGATAATGTATAAACATTAAACTGACCGTATGTTGTAGTAAGCTGATTTACTTTGGATAATGATTAATCAAATAGCAAATGAGAGCTTTATAATGTATAAGGGCTGGTCAAAAATTCATAGCTCAATATGAACTGATCTGTATCAGTACTGATACGACCACTAACTGGTGAAGTAGTCATAATGTTGATTACGTCATTGTAATGGCTTTTGTCCGTGGATGGATGTATTAGGTAGTAAGTGAACATTTAGCCCACAACTTACATTATTTGAAGTACCGTATTTTCCGGACTATAAGGCGCATCTAAAAGCCATCAATTTTGTCCAAATATGACACTGCGCCTTATAATC
>JAQQAE010002211.1:0-22917 GCA_029823295.1 Pseudamia nigra
CTTGTGTAACTAAAGGAAATTACACCTGCTTTGTAGAACTTAACAGAACCTCTGTAATGTTCTGCTGAGTTGTTTTTGCTTTTTCACACTTGGTTCACTGCCTTCATCAGTAACTAGTATAATTTGTTTTGTATAATTTGTATAATTTGTTTCAAAATGTGTAAAGACTTATACATTCACATTTAAATTGACTTTGAAGCAGTACTGTAAATACTAAAGAAGTTGGCAGTGAGGTGGGTCAAATGTAACATAAGATTTCATCACTTTTTCCTTGATATACACTGCCTGACCAACAAAAAGTCGCCACCTGGATTTAACTAAGCAAATACAGCAAGAGCATTTCTACACGCACAATGTGAAGGGAACTCAAGGGATTGGGACTGAAGAAAACCACTAATCAGTGAGGCTAACCGGACAAAAGGCTTCAGTTTGCTAGGGGGCATAAAGATTGGACTCTGGAGCAATGGAAGAAGGTCATGTGGTCCAGATTTACCCTGTTCCAGAGTGATGGGTGCATCAGGGTAAGAAGACAGGCAGATGAAGTGTTGCACCCATCATGCCTAGTGCCTACTGTACAAGCCTGTGGGGGCAGTGCTATGATGTGGGGTTGGTGCAGTTGGTCAGGTCTAGTAGGTTCAGCAACAGTATGTGCTCAAAGAATGAGGTCAGCTGACGACCTGAATATACTGAATGGTAAATGGTCTCGCACTTATATAGTACTGTACCTTTCTACCCTACGGCACTCAAAGTGCTTTACACTGCTTTCCATTCACCCATCCACACACACACATTCATACACCAGTGACACTCACTGGGAGCAATGTGGGATTCAGTGTCTTGCTCAAGGAAACTTTGGCCTGTGGACATGAGAAGCTGGGGATTGAACCGTGAATCCTTCGGTTCCTGGACAACCCGCTCTACCTACTGAGCCATCAATGGATTTTTTCTTCCCTGATGGCACGGGCATATTCCAAGATGACAATGCTATGATTCATCAGGCTCAAATTGTGAAAGAGTGGTTCAGGGAGCATGAGACATCATTTTCGCACATGAATTGGCCACCACAGAGTCCAGACCTTAACCCCATTGAGAATCTTTGGGATGTGTTGGAGAAGGCTTTGCACAGCGGTCAGACTCTACCATCATCAGTGCAAGATCTTGGTGAAAAATTAATGCAACACTGGATGGAAATAAATCTTGTGACATTGCAGAAGCTTATCAAAACAATGCCACAGTGAATGCCTGCTGTAATCAAAGCTAAAGGCGTCCAACGAAATACTGTATTAGAGCGTGTGACCTTTTTTTTGGTGGAGACTTTTTTTTGGACAGGCAATGTATGTGTATTTATATATTCCATATTTACTAACCAGGTTATGTACAATCATCTGACTGCTCATGTGCTTTGCAGCAAAACTGCAAAATAACACTCAAGCTGTAATAAAACTTAAATATCAAGTTTTAAACACAATAAAATTAAAGTGTGAAAGCAGGCACCACTTTGTGTATTCACAGGCTCTCCCCAAATTGCACAAAGACACAGTACAAAGACTGAAGAGTGTGCACTGTCACCCAAAAATACTGTATATGTCTCATAAAAACTGATGAAAACCCCCCAAAATAATAAAAAAACATTATTTAACATGTAATAAATTCAGATTGCTGCCTTTTAGAAAACAGTCGTTGGAGGATTCATGCTCTTTTGTGCGGCTGTTGGTCCAGTGGATAAGCAATACACCAGATGCGCTATGATTGATGCACTCTTCCCTCCACAATCTCATTTGTATCGGCTTTTCCTTTTTCCCACAGTCTTTTAAATGACAAAATATTACAAAAGGATACAAGTGCAGCAATGGTTCAAGACTAGTGACACAGAAAGAAGGATAAAAAGCAGCAGATACAAATCCAGATGGTTGTCTGCATAATTTTAACCATACTATATTATACTTTAAATAAGGCTTTATAAAAAAACCTAAATCTAAAATCTACACAAAGTAAGACTGTTTACGGTTTTAAATGTAAAGGATATAATAATGTACAAAAGTGAAGATTATGTTATATCAGAATGAAGTAATGAAAAAAATCAACAGAAATGAAAAAAATGAACAAAATACATGCAAATTAAGCAAAAATAATAAAAATGAATAATATATTTGAGGAAATGAACAAAATGATCCAAAATGAATCAAAATAATCAAGAAAATGAGCAACAATGAACAAAGGGAATAAAAAATGAACAAAGTAATCATTAAAATTAACAAAGTATTAGCAAAATGAAAATAAAGCAATAGTAAAATAAGGAAGACAATGAACAAAACAATAAAAATGAATAAAAATTACTTAATTACTAAAATATGATAAAATGATGAAAATAATAAAGATATTAAAAAAATGAACTAGAAATAAAGAAATCTACAAACATAACCTGGAAAATTAACACAATATCAAAAAAGAATAAAAAATAATCAAGAAAATGAACAAAATATGCACAAAATTTTAAAAAATGAACAAAATGATTATTAGTGTGATAAAAGTATTAGTAAGGCAAAAACAAAATAAACAAAATAATGAAGACAATGCCAAAAAATGAAAAAAAAATAAAATCAATAAAAATTACCAAAGGAAAAAAACAATATGAAGAAATTTTCAAAATGAACACAATGTCCATAAAATCAAAAAGCACAAAATAATAAAACAATAAACAAAACAGGCATAAAATGAACAAAGTATTAGGAAAAAGAAAATAAAACAAAATAATGAAGACAATGAACAAAAATGATCAAAATAACAAACGAAATGAACGAAAATAAACAAAATATGAATAAATCTACAAACAAAACAAAAAATAACAGTTTCCACAAAATTGAATTTTTTAAAAGTAAGTACTTAAGCAGTTTTTTTAAAGTTAGTAAGTACTATATAATACAATGAATAAAAATGAACAAACAAAATGAATGAAAATGACTCATGAAAATGAACAAAAACATCAAGAAGCGTACAAAAATCACCAAAAAATCAACACAAAGTCCACAAAATGACTTGAAAATGGACAAAACAACCATGAACATGAGCAAAAATTTAAAAAAAATGAACAAAAATGAATATTATACAAATTCTTGGCCCAGTAGAAAAGCATCTATGATCCATTTTGCGTTTGGGGACAGTGGGCACAGAGGACTGACAGGAGGCCTGACTGTGCTCATGACAGACCCGTATCTCGGGTCCGTACTGCATCGAAATGACAGGACCCAACACTAGTAATCTGACACATCTTGATCACGGCACAGTTCTGATCTTTGTGTCACACTGGGGATTAAAACAGAAACTCGGGGCTAACAAGGGTCAGATATGAAATTTCAAGGAAGTGACACATGACAGGACAAACAATTAAGTGTCAGTGCGCTGACCTTGGGGCAGTACTTTTACACCATGACCCTCTGCGCATTAGTCATTCCTCCAGCAGCAGCAGCAGCAGGGGCGGAAAAAGCCAACCCTCACTCCTCTGATGCCACAAGCTCAGTGTTGTTCATTGTTTAGTCGTTATGATTAAAAGATGTACAGCGCTATGGAAATCACACTGCTTGTGATTTATCTGTGTCCGCTCAACCTGCTACAGTATTCTGAGAAAGCTGCAGAGGTGCTTGTAATCGTTTGAAAGCACACAAACAGGAATGACAAAATATCAGCGCACACACATTTAAAGCAGCATAATTATTGTGATATTTTATACTGTGACGTTTAATACTGATGACTTATTGGATGAATGTTTTTCCTTTGTGTCTACTATGATAATTGGTTTCATCATTGGTTTTTGTTTTATCCGTTCATGTCTCTTATGTCACTTGTGTAGTTACATTGTTTGTCTTTTGAAATATTTTCAAAAAACTCAAATCATGTAACTTTAGCTGAGAATCCTCACTCTCTGAATCGGAGGAATTAATGGGAGAACCATGCATGTTTTTTAGTCCTGACAAGAGTCTCAAAGTCTGGGGCTATAAAAATGTTGTGCCCCCTACCCTGTACAGACACATTAATGCATTTAACTGGTCAAACACATCAGCAAGGTAAGCAATGTATGTGAGCCACACAGTGTTAATAAACAGGTCTGCAAGAGGCAAATTGTTCTTGGTAAGAAAGGCTATGATTTCAGCTCATAAAAAAGGGACAGTAACTTTCCCTTTGAAACCCAGTCCTCTGCAATGGTGTGATGCTTCTTTAACTTCGCAATGCAATGTGCCACCTGGTGAGATGCATGGAGTGCCTGTACTTGCTTCGAGCATGAAGAAGAAAAACATCTTTGTGATGTCCTCAAGTCTTGAAGTTGTCTTCAGTTTTGACAGCTTCATGCTTTCATGTGCCAACGCCTTGCTGCACAAAACACACTGAGGTGTTTATTCTCTTTTGTCCTCAATATAAGAAAATCCATATCTTGTGTAGTCCGTGTTGTACCTGTGTTTTGACATGCTCAATTAGCATACGTAAACAATCTTTGCGAGTCTTCTTCTATGGTGTGAAATGGTGGGTGTCCACTCGCATTACAGGGCATTATCGACTCCTACTGTTAAGAAGTGTGAATAGATGACACACAGTTGATTTTTACTTTACTTTTTTTTTTTGCCCAGGCAAAGGCCTGCGACCCACTGAAGATGAGCCTGCGACCCACTTTTGGGTCACGACCCACCAGTTGAGAATCACTGGTTTACTTATTTTTTGTGTTTTATATTGTTTTACGTTTTAAAATTATTTCCCATATCTCGTCTTTTCATATCTTATCATTTTTCATCATTTTGCATCATTTGCATCATTTGTGTTATTTCCATTTTTTAAATTTAGTGTCTTTTGTCTTTTTGTATATTTGTGGGTGTACTACTTTAGGTAGAGTTCAGTTTTGCACCTACTGTATTATTTTCACCTTTATACATCTTTCTTATCTTCCTACATCAGTGCCCTTTTTTGCCTCATACTCTATGTCTTTTTGATCTTTTATAACTGCCTGTATCTTAAATGCATTTCTCTGTATTTTACCTCATTTTGCAACCGTAAGTAGTTTTGCATCCTTTGCATTATGTTTTTGTGTTTTTGCATGTTTTTACGTTGTTAACACCTTTTTTGTATTTTGTGTGTACACTTTTTGCATCTTTAATAATAATTTGTCATCTTAATTGCATTCGTGCATCTTTTATATGTTTTTGTGTCTTTTTGCATCTTGATCATCTTTGTGCATGTTCTACTTAGTTTTGCAAATAGTTTTCACCTTTATGAACGTTTTCACATTTTTTGCCTTTTTGTGTGTTTTATGTCTTATGCGTTTTAATCTCATTTTTTTCTATATTTGCATTTTTATGCAGTTTTTTTTGTAATATACTGCATTGTTTTAGTTTTCAAACCCTTTGTACTGTTTGGATCTTTGTTCATCTGTTATGTCATTTTCATCTTTTTGCATCTTTTTCACAATTTTTGTCTTGTTGCATCTTTTACTCACAAAAAACAGTGAAACATCTCGATATATGAATAGAATAATTTAACCCTTATCATGATACTTATTCATATGAGCTGATATGAAACTTTTTATTATGAGATCACTATTGGCTGTATTACCCAGCTCTAATCTCAGGGATGGAAAAAATATCATAAATGAGTGTGACTGGTTTCTAAGCCTGTGCACAGAGCAAATTTGTAGCATTTGGCTATTTTAAAAACCTCCACAGTGAAAACAAAAGACGCCTCTATCAATCTTGGGATGTGGAAGCTGTAGAGCTGCACCTCAGAAATCATGTATGTAATTACTCATGCAGCAAGCACAATGTGAAGGAGAAAAAGCTATGTTCTGCTGAGTTTTGCTTTTAGAGCAAGCAGCCAAACAAGCAGTGGTGGCGCTGTAATCAGTCAAACACGACTGCTAATTCTTCAGGTGGTGAAGAAAGCAGCATTTGTACCTTCGAAGGTACAGTGTCCCTTCATTATGGAAAATACAAGAGCAGAGTCTCAGGAGAGGATGAACACTTTTAAGCCTGTTTGGATGAAGAGACAGAGACAAGTGTAATACCTGAGTGAAAAAGAGAAATCTGGTCTTTCTTTGGGAACGAAACTTAAAACATTAAATAATCTAGCATTTATATGTTATTATTATTTAATGTAAAAGAACATTTAATAAAAATAAACAAAGTAAGTGCTAAATTTTAAAAAATGATCAAGATAATAAACAAACTCATTAAGAAAACTAACAAAACATCCAAAAAAATAACAAAAAAAATCACAAAATGAACAAAAAGAAAAACAATCAAAATATTCAATAAAATATCCAAAAGTAGGTAAAATGATTAAAAACAATGAGCAAAATGAACAAAATAATAAACAAAATGACAAATCACAACAGTACTCAAAAATAAATTAATCAATCAACAATAATGAACAAGAAATAAAAAAATGAACAACAGGTAAGAGCATAGATAAACAAAATTATCAAGAAAAACGATCACAATGAACAAAATAACCAACACACAAAAATAATTCACAATATGAATAATAGCTACTAAACCTCATCAAAGTAATAACAAAATGAATAAAATATTCAAGAAATTAACAAAATTGAGGAAAAATGTACAAAAATAATTAATGAAATGGTAGAAATTAAGCTAAATAAGAAATTTATATGACTCATGAACACAAGTGAAGAACAAAATTGAAAAAATCATCATAGACAAAAATTAACAAAATAAGCAAAAAATAAGCAAAATAAATCACAATATGAACAAACGTTATCAAATATTATTAAAATATCCATGAAATCAACAAAAGTGAACTAAAATGGTAAAGAATGCACAAAATAAACAAGGACTTTTAAAAAAAATGAACAAAAGACAATGCACAAAAATTAATAAAGTGAAGAAAAGAAATAATTAAATCTATCAATAAAATAAGAAACATGTATAACATGATAAACATGTATAAAATAAACAAGAAAATTAACTCAACAGCCACAATATGAACAGAAATTACCAAAATAATCTACAAAATGAACAGAAGCTGTGAAAAAATAATCAAAATAGTGAAGAAAATGAAAAAAAAATCTAAATATAACAAAATTAAGAGAATGTGTGAAAATGTTATCAAAATAACCAGGAAAATCAAAAAATACCTGTGGCATTAATAAGAATGAACAAAACAATCAATAAAATGAAGACGAACTGAACAAAAAATAAAACGCTGTAATTACATTTAACAGCGACTACAAAAAGTAGTGCTTACATTTTTTTTTCATGTTCCACCTGTTGAACACATGGTAACGACATCGCAGCGTATTGCCACTGAAAATGACATGTATAGCATACGGTGGTACCAACAGAAATGCTTTAAAAACAGCCAATTAAAGAGTCATTTCTGAAAATACTTTAATCATCATCACCGTTGGCCAGAATGGGTCCAGTTCTGTGTGACAGCTGGTGATGCTTCCCCGTGATTCACAGTAATCCACTTTTTATTATGAAGAAAATACTGGTATTTTTTTATACAGCAGGGAATGAATAAATATCGTAGGTGGTAGGGACATATGGTACTGAAGTGCTGGTCTAAACTCAGAGTAAAAACCAAATTTCAGCTAAATTCAGAACCTCCGAATGTACAAATGAAGAAAATTACACAGTTTTGATTTCATTAAAATAAGGATATTTATGAACACATTAGAACTTACTCATTTGTTTTATTAAAGTTCTCTTAATCTATCATAAGCATGTAATAAGAGCTTCAGTGTTTTAAGAAAACAGCAGTGTAGGTTAAATTGTTTAATCTTTGTTGTTGTGGATTATGGCAGCTGATTTACGGATGCAATGGAACCACACTCAGCCTATTATGCTGTACATTTTGGACGTCTTACAAAGAAACCGGGCAGAGTCTGATCATTGTGTAATAAACAAATGAACCGATCCTGCAATTAAGCCATGAGTCCTCCAGCGTGTAAGAGCTTCACAGAAAAAACAACAGTGAATGTGCTGAAAGTGATCCAGCATCGCACAGATTTACATTAACTTTTCATGTAATAAGGTAACACACTGGTGAGTAAGTGTAAGCACTTTGCCTGATACTGTAGTTTACCTGCTTTGATAATGCATACTATTATGTAAATGAACATGACATGACCCAAATCTGCCCCGTGTAAATTAATGTATTTTACCTTTAGATAAAATGTTGCATTTCCACACAGCCATTTGTGTAATATGTTGAAAACAGGGCATCGCTGAGATGCAGTAGCTACAATGTGCCATACATTACATTAAGATTAAGCCACAGAGCTGTTTTCAAATAAAATAATTTCCATAAAAAGCATTAATGTCATTCTATTAGCAATAATAGAGTTTTCAAGGTGCAAAACAAATGTCATTAGTCATCTGTAGTTCCTGTGTTACAGTGCTAGGGCTACCTACAACTTACTGTAATTTAATTTGAGCTCAATTTCACCTCAATTATACACTGAAGAAAGTTGATATTGTTGTAATTTTTGCTTCAAGAGCTCTTTTGCTTGAATATAGAGGGTTTTTCTATATCAATAATATTCACTCACTTGTGGTAAATATATCTGTGATTTAATGTGCAAGAATATAGGCTTATATGATGAAAAGTCTCACAGGAGTTATTTTATTAACATTTCTTCTGAAATGTCAATATGAGAGTATTACAGTACATATTCTTTCATTGAAGTGGCACTATTTATCCTGGTAAACAAGCTAAATATGTTTAAGATGTTTGCATTTCTTTAGCATAATCTGCCAGGCAAAACTTAACGAGTGCAAATACAAAGACAACAACAAGAAATCCCAACAAATGTAAACCTGATTCACAACCATACAAGGAAAAAATAACAGGCTTTGTAAATTAAAATAAATAAAACAAACAAACACACACAGGTTTAAGAAGCATCTAAGTGGGGTTATGACCGCTACAATATGAAGCAGGGAGGTTGGCTGGATGGGAACAGGGGGCTGGGGACACCTTTTTTAAAGTACTTCTCCTGCAAACAGCATTATCTTGATTAAAGTTTAATTAAGGATCACATTTGGCTGTGCCTTTCATAGCGATCTACATGAGCAGATTTCCTAGGGCTTAACTCTATCGCTGGGAAAATCCTCCTTTATTACTTTCAACCTGTTGTAAAAGCTGTTGGCACGGAGGGACGGCTGCCTCATTCATTGGCCTTGTTTGCTGCTGGAAAAATCCTGAGTCTCAGGAGATCTCCCCACAGTGGTTCAATTTAATATCTGTCCTATCACTACAAGGCTCGGGCTCATTATTAATGATACTATTCATTAATTTCTTGTTGGGCTGATGTTATTTATTAAAATATTAAAGAAAGCTCCTGAGACACTCTCACGTAATGAGGGATGTGTCCTCCTTCCACACACTACCACTCCCCTCCCCCTCGCTTCAACCCCCCTCTGCTGGATGGATGGTGGGTAGAATTACCCCACTCGGACGCTGCTAGTCTGCACACCCTCATTAGTCGTTCTCCAGGGCTGAGTGACACCATAAATCCATTCTACACGTCGACCAACGCCAGCCATATACAAACGCACACTGCTCGCCTCACCCTGTTAATGAGCCATTCCCATGCACAGGGAATTGACTAGTGTCCATCCTCCATAACTGGCCAGTATTTTTTGGAAGAGCTAAATTGCAGCCGCGGTATAGATTTAGGGCATCTGAGAACAGTTTCTCTTCTCATTAATAAACTATCATGTTATAAACTTGAAATTGAACTGATTGGCTCTGTCTGCAGCAGTAAGCAGGAGTTTGGGCTGTAAGATGACATTACAATAATGCCTGAAGACATAAAAAAAAAACAAAGCAAACGGCACAATAAATGACTTAAGGCCAAGAAATTTAAGCTACTTAGAAAAAGAAATTAAGTGGCTTTAATTTAATCGATTGAATAATAGGACAGTAAGTAGCACGTTAATGTACTGTATATTTGTTATAGAAATAAAAAGTGTAAAATGAGCCATTTCTCACATAGAGCCTCTCATGAAATCATTAAAATAAGCGGCTCAAGAGGCTTCAGCAGTCCAGCTTGGAATTCTCCACACCTTAAATGTGAATATGTTGTCTGTTTCAAAGCCTTAGTATTAATGGCCATGCACAAAACCACAAGAATCCATTAATCATAATAATTAATCTGATCCAATTATATTGCAAAGAATATAACAAATTGCAGGGAAAAATAATGATCTATCACTGCCATGTCATAGGGACGTGGGACTAAAGCATTAATTAGACAGAGGGATTTTAAATCGTACACACAAAGCGAGCAGCTGATAGCTCTACTGTTTGAATCTGATGATGTAATTAGAGACGAAGTTGAACACAGTGTTTTTGCTGTTTCAACTGATGAAAGTCAAGAGGTTAAGCCAGCTTTTTAGAAGCAAGATGTAAAACTAATTAATATTTTTGTGACAGTAAGTGAAAAAACACCATGCTGTTGTAAAATCTCAATGAAAAGTTGTTATATCTGATTTACAAACAAGATTTGTCAAAAAATTTTGTGGGGAAAAAAGAAGTAAAAGAAAAATAAGAAGAGACAGCACAGTCAGTCAATAAGTTTTATGATTTTTCTAATAAAATTTCAAACCGAATGTTGTTTATTCAAATGTTGCTAAAGGCCCATGAATGGTCCGATCTGTGTGTGTGTGATAGGAATGCAACAAGAAGCTTTAGACTATGACAACTTTGATCTCGGTGTTGCGGTGAGTATAAAGGCGTCTGGTGCTTATCACAGCTGCTCACAAGCGTTTCCACAACGAGACCTCAGAGATGCTCTGAAATATGTAAAGATGCAATAATTTTCACACACTGGTTCACAGAGCAGGTAAATCCTCAGGCACAAATCACATCTGATAAAGAGTAAATCTGTCGTATGCAACAGGATAAAACGCTGTGTACATACCATCTCAGAGCATACAATACACCATGTTCTCTGCATAACATTATCACTTAATCACTAGTAAACAACCCTTAATAGGAAACAATAAAATGGAATAAACAGCCAGGAAAGCCATAAAGTATAGAGACGGGGTGTTCTGCGCAAAAAGCCCAGTAGAAATCCTCCTCTGCTCCTTGTTGTTGAATTGTTGGCTTCTCGAATTAATCACCTGCCTGCTTTCCTGGTCTCTGTGCTAGGACCTGAGGACGGAGGTAATAAGACAAGCCCTTCAGGGACACACTGCAGAGTATAAATATCAGCTGCTGTGCATATGTAAATCACTCCCAGATTTATTTATTTTTTAATTTCTTTCCAAAGGCTCAAGTGTGCTAATATCAAATAGTGAGCTTTTAGGGAGTGTTTAATAGCTGTTGGTGGGTGGTAGGGAGCGGTGGACTCTGCAGAGTGCGCCAGTTCATGAGTAATTAAGGGGTGTTTTGCCGAGCATAAATAATGCTGTTTGTATTGGCCCTATGCAGGAGTGGAGCGCTGAGAGAAGAGAGGAGGAGGCTTGGGTGGGGGGTGTTGGACAGACAGGAACAGCAGGGGTTAACCCCTCAACACACAACACCTCTTCTCACCACTCTGCAGCTCTTAACGCAACGCACAGGCATGGAGAGCCTCATTTGTTAGCTCTATGCACTCAACATTACTTAAAGAAAATTATTGTCCATGAAGATCACTATGACGTGAGGAGAATTACAGTGATTCTTTTCACTAACCTACCTAATCGTTCTTTGATAAAAAATAAATGTCATAACTGGGATACTAGCACAGCAATAAGCTCTAAAATACAGAGCACAAAGAGTTTCAGGTATATGTAGGAATAATAGGATTATTACAAATATAACTATGAAGAAAACACGTCCTGTGCATCTACAGTATCAACTGGCCATTTTTCCAAATAAGCAGAATTAACTGTTATTCAACCATTTTTATCTCTTTGTTTTATGATTGATTTTGCGCTGAAAAATTGTTAACAGATCTAGGGACTAAATGTTGTTGTCAGACCGGCCAGATATGGTTAAAAACTATTCTTTTACTTGAAGTCTGTTTTTTATTCAGTTTCGAGCACCAGGATGTGGTGAAAGGGTCACATTGTGGACAATATTGTGATTTTCCATTTCAAGTTAAGTCAACTTGTGTGGTTGTCAAGAAAAACACACGTTACTTATTTAGAAATCTAAGATTATATCCCGAGGCTGGGTCGGCAACCATTACTATATAAAGAGATATTTTTGTACAGAAGGAGAGAAAAAAATGTGTGTAGAGCTGCAAAAAATAGTTGAACTCTCTTTGTGCCAAAATGATAAACACATCAGCTGACAGCATGTTCTTATCAATTTTTTTTAATCATTTTATTTATTGTTTTAATTTTTCTCCATTTCTTTTATTCATTTTTTCTCATTTGTTCAGATTTATATTTTGTCATTTTTAGAGAATTTTTATTCAATCTTTTACTTTGTTCTTTTACTTTAATAGGTTGCTCATTTTGTTGAATTTATTGTTAATTTTCTCTTTGCTTTCATTCAGCTGATTTTTTTATTTTAGGCATTTAGTGAATATTTTGATCAGATTGCCTTGAGCTTTTTTTTTGCATATTTTTGTTTTGTTTCTTGGTTTTCTCTATTCACTTAATTATATTCATTCAATTTGCTTTGTTGATTGTTCTTTCATTTTTTTTTATCATTTTGTTTAATCTAGTTCATCTTGTAGATTATTTTGTGCCTTTTGTGGGTTGTTTGGTTAAGTTTTGTCATTCTTTTATTGATTGTTTATTTTGTTCATTTTGATTTACTGTAATATTTTACTTCCATCACTGGACAAATGCACAGGAGCCACTGGGGAGGGGCTAAGGAGACGCTTGTGGTCCTGAAGCCGCAGGTTACAGACCCTCCTACATCCAAACACTGCAGTTATACGGTCCTTTTATGATTACATAATTGCACACGCTGATGATTGTGAGACATTTAATTGTAAAGCCCTAGTTCAACTTTAATGACATTCTTGTTGTCACTATAGACTTACTATTGCTGGACTGTATCATGTTATTGACTAAAACTTAAACATTATTTTCATCCACAAACTGTATAATTTTTCCTTGTGCATTTACAGTAACTGCATGTGCAACTGCATATGGCTTCAACACTGTGGTAAGTCAATAGTAATATGAAGAGGCTTTTGTGACAAATTCACCATAAAAAAACATTTGAAGAATGTGTACTCTGAAGTCATATCAGAGCAGGTGATTTTCACTGGGGCTAGGAAATAGAGTTATTTCCTCACACATTAGTAGAGGAGTTGACAGGCCATAGAATGTACTGCACTTGAGCGCACTAATGGTCAGTGAGTAACCACCTCCCCGCCACCGCCGCAGACACTGAAGGAGAGAGAGCCATTTATAGACCCTTCTTCCCTGTCTCCTTTCACCAACACGTTCACCTGTACTTGAAAATTCTCTGATCTGTGACTGACTGATGCTATTTTCTGACAGAAAAAGCATACAATCTTGTGATTTCGATTTAAGGTGAAAGAGTTTTTACTTATACAGTAATTACAGCAAGAGAATAAATTATTTTCCACAACATGTACCATGCACATGAAAAATGCTTCTTTTTAAAATTAATACAATTCTTGCAGTAAGTGTAGTAGCTTACTGCAGCTTGCCATATGAGAAAAACAATGCTCTGGAGGAAATAAGGGATTATAAATGGTGCTCTACTTTATCAAACCGTGTTCCAATATTCCTTCTAACAAAGGGGGAGCACACTTCCTTCCCTCCTCCTCCTCCTTGCTGTTTTAGGTGCCACAAAGGACTGTGCTCTTGAAGAGAAACAGACTCACAATATAGGCTTACAAGTTCCTCTGGGTACAATTATACTATATCTCTGTAGTAACAAGTGGCTTAGGTAAGGGGGACAAGGGGACAACCTCTTGAGTGAAACAATTTAGCTATCATGGCTGTGTCAGGACCCAGTCCTGTTTAGGAAGAAGAGATATCCCCAGAGTCAGGATATAACGGTGTCCAGCCAAAAGAACCAATAAATCAATCTGCTTTAACATGTTCTACAGCCCTCTGTTTCACTCAGTCAACAAAAAGAAAACATCTGTAGTGTGTTAAACCAGGCATTGTCTGTGTTTGACTACATGGTGTTCATAAACATCAGGAGCAGCATTTCATCTGATCATTCCTGAGACTATTTTGTCCACCAGCTAATTAAAAATGATGAATTTGTCATTGCTGATGATGCCACACAACTGTTATTGCTGCTTGATAAAAATGATCAAAGACAGCTCAGAGAATTTCCTCCAGTATCACCTCCATGGTCATGCACACAAAAGACTTGTTTATTCATTAGACTTTTAATAAGCGGAGGTATCAGAGCAAACACATGCTGGGATTGTTTGTGACTCACTGGGAGGTACTGTAAAGCTAACAGGGACTGGCAGCACCTGTGCCCCCACGTTCCAGCTGCCAACGCTGTGCTGTGGGGCCCAGGAGAGCCACATTAGCCTGGGCTGCAACTGGAGCTGCACCGGCCTGGTCATGCTGGGGAAATGTCAACCGCGAACCAACCAGATCCACTGAGCCCTGAGCCTGGCTCTAGCACCCAGCATGACTCTGACATGATCATGGACGGCGGTTGTGACACATGTAAGCAGTGACTCCATACAGCTATCTGATCAGCATTACAGCACTGTCAGAAGGCTCTGACTACAGGAGCGTGATGAGAGCTGTGATAGGGCTCGCTCTTTCACATGGGTCAAACATGGAGGTGGCCTGTCCACCTCCCGAAAAACAGCAAGCGTACTATTAGCAGCATACAAATAAGAATCACAGAGGCAAGAAATCGTTTTTTCAAATGCATTCATTATTTCATTTGTTGATTTATTTTTAGCAATTAATTAATTTATTTCTGGCTTGATGTATTTATTTTTAATGAACACACAAGTAGAATTTAAAACACACCACAAGCAAAACAAGCATTATTTGTCATAAGCCTGTGTGTGCATCAACCATCAATCAATGCCATCAGAATTGCCACAGTCTGCTGTCAGGGCCTATTACCACTGAATTCATTTCCCTCAATTAATTCAAAATCTAACCCCTTGGCAGCCACCAATGTATGTTTTTTTATATCCATCCTCCCACCTATTTGTCAAAATGGACTCAGTGACAGTACTGTAATGCATTCATTATAAAAATGAGAAACAATAGTCCACACATATCATTAATTAACTCAGCATTTAGAAAACACAAAAATATAGCAGCACTGTTTTTATGACGGTTTCCCCTTCACCAGGAAAGCATGTAAAAGCCATTCAGCTGGATTTTACCAGATAGTGTTTATTGTTAGATATTTCTCTTAAAACAGGAAAAATGTGTCACCAGAGAAAGAGAATTTTCAGTTTTTGAAAGTTTCTGACACCAGAAAACAGTACCTGCTGACCCCAGTTTGATGTGACAATTTTCCAGAGGACAATCAGCTTGCAAAGCTAAAGCGTACAACGCAAGATCCCATCAGCTTAGTAAAAAAGATAAATAAATGTCAGAGTGGATATCAGAGTCTAATAATTTGTCTTATCTAAATCATCCCCCAGCGCACACATAGATATGGACAACAATAACAAAACAGACATTTTAGAAGAGAGCATTATTGATAAACAAAGGAAAGTGAGGCGACTGTATCTTATTAAACAACAGTTTTGTTTTGAGGAGGACAAAGAGGCTTCATGCTTTCAATGCAGTGTTTAAATTAATTAAGTGTGAACATGATTTAACTTCAGGATATCATTTGAAAGTATAATTGCCCATAGGGATTAAAATGAACTCTGTGGGCTATAGCGTCACCCCACTGTGCTTCCCATGTCGGGAAATGTCCAGTTTAAAGATTAATTTGCATTTTTGAGGGGAATGTCTTAATCTCAATCTTGAAGGACATTTAACAAAGAAAAAAAGCCTTGTCTGCAATCAGATGCCACTTGACTAAATTGTTCACCATGCAGAATCGACAAAGGCATGTTTTCCTGTGCATGATTCCAATCGTTTTAGTGTGCAGGGAACATTTCACTGTGCATATTAATTGCACAAGGGCTTTGTAATATGACGGTACAGCGGCCATGCTAGCTAAGCTGGGTCATTTGACCTGGGAATGCAGCTTTGTGAACCTGCTGTGCACATCGTGGCTTCAACAAGAAGGTTAAAAGCCGCAGAGTTGGGTTGCTGGTGTGATTGCCAGTTTTGTAATAAATACCAATTTCTCGCTAGCACCTGCTGAATTCATGCGTCTAAGCTGCTCACAATAGGATTAAACTATGCCTGTTAAACTACAGTACATATGTTTATTACAAACTGGAAAGTTATTACAGCACTTGTAGTAGATAATGTTTAAATACTTAACTTTTAGTACAATCAGTTTTTACTGCAATAAGGGAAGGAAAATCTTTGCGAATGTGTATAAAACACTAAGGTTGATTCAGCATCACATGTTGGACTTTTAATACTCAACTTTTAAAACCCCAACCAAAAAGTTGGTTGCACAGTGTTAATCAGTTTAATTTGTTTCATGTGCTGTCCCTTTGCCACAGGTGTTGGTTGACATGAGCTCATGTGACATTTGGGATGAAGGATGGGCATGAGTCTTGGCTTGTTAGGCATACAGCAATGACTCAGCTCACTAATGTGTGGGACATTTCTCACATCTCTCAAGGCAAACCCTCTCATGCCAAACAGCTGCAAATAGCTCTTAACACAAGGAGAAAAGAGATTTCCTCTTTGTACGAAGGGCACACGTTTTTGAAATATAAACCTCAGGTGTTTCCTTTCCTTTGAAATTCAATAGCATGCATAACATACAGATTTAGATGCAATAATCTTATGTGTATGTATCTTATGGATTCCAGTCACTTGTTAAAGCAGAGATAATAATACAAAGTAGTCTGATGCAGTAAATAAAAATATGTAACGGTAGTAGGTCACGTCATTTCTAAGGCATGGATTTCACAGATGATGAGGATACAGCTGTTCAGTAGCAATACATTTATTTTCAAAATCTACTACAGCGTTACTCTCAGACAGAACAGTGCATATGAAGGGTCTTTTTTTTAGCAAAAGGTCTTTTAGTCATTCTAAAATATTAATTTTGAAATGATAAAAGCACTGGAGCTTTAGTGTCAAACATAATTATAAAGCCCGGAGGGTTTAGCAAGGTCTTAATTAATTATTTGTTTTCAGCTTTATGCATAAAGGTTTTATATATTGTGCTTTATTTCATGTACCAGTCCCCTTGAGTCAAACTTTTTCTTTTTTTATTATGAAATACATTTATATTTACATTTTAAACTCATGCTTTGCTGTGTTTTACCAGTAGTTTGGACATGTTATAGCATTTCACGATTTATCTTTGTAAATTTCAGTCTAGTGAAGGCACCAGATATACAGTAACTTGTGCGAACTGTATTGAAATACTTTGGGAAGCTCTGCAGGACATTGTTTCCACATACAGATACAGAGAAAAGACCAAATGATGCATAACATGTACAGTACAACAATACAGAAAATGTGCTTTACTGTACTGTATGTCAACAATTTCTGGAAGAAAATCTCAGATGCTCCACTAAATATTCAAATAAAACCTATAGTATGTTCTTGTATTTTAGCCCTATAAAGCCTGACCCAAGAAATAATGCACAGAAAATTCAGATTTTTTTAAAATCGGAAGCCTTTATTTGCCCCTTTAACAAAATTAAATTAAAACAAACAAAAATAATTTGCATGTGTTTTTTTTATTTGTTTCATATTTGACATAGTGGACATTAAACATAATTCACCTCCATCTGGGGGCAAAAGACAAGTAACAGATTGTATTCAACAGGATTTTGAGCAAAGTTTTTACCATATGATGATGCAATAGAGCTAAGAAATAGGCTTTATAAGGTTAAATTCTTTCAGTATTTCAACATGAGTAGCACCTAAACAGTTTATCAGATCAGCATGAGTTTATACAGTATATTGCAGTACATAGATGAGTATTGTGCCTAAATGAAAGGAAGTAATCAGCGCAGATTGAGAAGTAAGAGTACTACAATACATGCTACTTAAGATTAATAACAGCAGGCTCAACGTATAGGTCTAATGTGATATATTTTATGATATTTGTATCAAAAAGTGACACCTACAGCGATAAAATAATTACTGTTGCTCTGTTATGGAGGGCATAATCCATCCTCATTGTCCTGAACTTTTCTGCATGAAACAGAATCCGTGCTAATGTCCACAAAGCATTCATTGTTTGGTGAGAAGCATGAATTAGGCCCCACTCAGTATATGGAAGTGATATCCAAATCCTGTGATGTGTCCTTTTGAGGCACACCTAACAAGTTTGCCCATTTCTGATTAGCTCAGCAGAAAGTGTGATAGTTTACCTTGATAAATTAGAGGAGGCAAGATTTAATGAACGGAACATGGGGGTCACCTTTGTTTCTTGGGGTGATACAATAAGAAAAAAACAAACAGATTTTTCTTACTGCCACATGCCTCTCCTTAATAATCAGATTTCTCATCCTCCTCGTAATAGAGGGTGCACAGAATCTCATTACCTTCTCTAGCTGAGGGGAGAGAGGCAACACTTCTTCTTTGACTTCCTCTATAAACCAGAGAGGTGGGGGTGGTACAGAAAGCATGGGACACACAGAGTTCTGCTTATTTGCACATACATCGACATCCCCTTACAGATATGTAAATGACTCAGGCAAAACCCAAATGCTAAAGTCTACACCATTAGTTTTCCACTTCATAATCTCCACATGGGGCCGTTAGAGGGATAATGTACCATACAATACATGGTTTACTTTTAATTAATAGGAAAAACGTATTTTGAAACGAATATTAAATCTAGATTAATGTGGAAAACCTCACAGCTCTTGACAATGTGAGGCAAAAGAAAAAGGGAAAAAAGCAAAAGCACACCACTTGAAAAAAAATCTAAATTCAAGAGGCATGAAATTATTAAATGCTACTATAGAAGATCACAGGTTTGTTTTTCAGCATAATAAAAGCAAAATACCTGAGAAATAAGAAAATAATGTGAACATTTTTAGCATTTTTAGTGAATATAAAAACATAAATGCTTCATACATTGCAATTATTACCTTCATATCGCAATATTCAGTGTCAAATCAACATAAGCACTCATAAAGGGAATATCATACAATATAACTTAAATATTTAGAAACTGATTACAAGGTACAGTATTTAAAATAGAAACCATGGAACTCTCATAACTTTCGTATCAAAGGGCCCCAAAGTGATGGAACAGAAGTCTCTGCAATTTTTTAGAGGAAACATAATAGGGTATTTTTTGTTTGCAATATAAAACAACAACATCAAAACACTCCCTCAATGGACAAATACACACAACCATTTTCAATTAACATTAAAAGCTGTTTTGATTTCCCTGTTTTTGAGATGCCACAAATACAAAATTCTTCTTGGAGCCCTGACTCCCAGAGAATTACTTTGGACTTTTTTCTGAAAAAACTAAGTGAATACATGTTTGTCATGAGTCATCGTGGTCTCAAGCATTTTATTTGGACCCTCTAATAATTAATCTAGTTGTGCATTTTCATGTTTTTGCTCCATTATTAAGATATTACAGCAAACAATCCAACAAATCAACACCTGTGTTGGGATTAGATTGACAGGTCACTATGGTAAGTCAACCCACTGGCACAGTCAGACCACGTCTTTGTCAGTGAGCTAGCAATTACCATTAGCCTGCCCATGAGATCCCTGACATAGGTACTCTGCTCTGGTAGCTCTGCTGCCATTTTCCCAAATATGGTTAGATCCTGTTTTTGACTCCAGGAGTCATCCAGGAGGTCAAAACCCAATTGGCCTAAAGTAAAACAAAACAATGGGTGACGTCACAGTCACTTTGTCCACTAATATATACAGTCTATGATTTAAACCAAAAGATACTGAACAGCCTGTGAAATATGGAGTTTACACATGATCCCTGTGTTATTTTGAGCTAAAGCTTAACATACATGTTCACAGGACCATGTAAGACTTACATTAGGTTGTTTAAAAGGTCTAGAATATATCTCCTTTGAGCAACATCTCTGATATGTGATCGTCTGTCTATTTGAAATACCACATAGCAAAAAGCACAGCTCCTACACAACACCACAGTACCACCGCAAAACGCACTGCATCCGCTTCTCTCTCTCCAAATGCCAGATTTTATTGCCAGGTTGAGACTTGGTCAGTCCAATCTGCACTTTATATATGCCCTGACACACTTCCATTGTCATCCTAGTAAACCCAGCTCTACAAATCTGCCCACTGCTGCTCTATTCACTGAGGACTATGCCCACTGAAAAAGAAATGATTTAATGGTTTACTAAGCATTGCACAATTACCATTTTTTTCTTGTTCATTGCAACTCCTATGTGCTATATCACGGGGGTGATATAACCTAAAATGCGATCATAATAAACAAGTACCAAATGGGTACAGAGGTGGGAAACTATATTTGGTGCCTGCTTTACAAGTGAGCCATAGTGATGCCATAAAAGTGAAATAAAATGACTGGCTAGGATCCTGGAATCTCTGATGTGTCTGCAAAAGAACCATGTTGGACTGCAGGACACAGAGCAACGACTTCAGAAAGTTATGGAACCCATCAGACAAAGTTTTCAAGTCCCACACACAACTACAAAACTATATTTTTCTGTGAAAAAGCCTCATTACATTTTACTTTGAAGGTTATAACTTATAATTCTATGTTTTCTCCACCAACATCATTGCCTCAGTCATAGTTGCAGTTGTGCTGAGGTAATGTTGCTATATGTTTACTTTAACAACCTCTGAGGCTGAAATAGAAAATCATTAACAAAGCAATGTGCCATCCCTTAAGTGAATGAGGCAATGGTAAACTGAAGCTGAACCCAAAAGACAACAGAAGAATCTATATCTTAATAATGCTAATTCTCATTTTATAGCACAGTCCTAATGTGTGTTCCAGTGATGCAAATGTGATTTATCATTCAGCACTACTTTCTTGATCAGTACACTAAGGAAATGGCCACATAGAGGAAACTCATCAGCCTGACTCGACAACAGAAGGGATGTTTGTTTATAGACGTCAGTGGTGATGCCTTATCACTGTTCATTCTACAACTGGCTCCTCTTCTCCAGCACAAGCTCTGCCTCTCCCCTAAGCAGGAGGTGACAAAGCATTTAGCAGCTCTTCTGCAGTAAGTGATACATTTGGCTTCAGTTTGCATTAAGAACGGCAATTAATGCATGTTAATTCTTAATTATGCTAATTTAATTTGAAACGAGCTGTGAGGTTCTAACAGGGTGGCTGGGTGAGAGAGGATACCTTGGCGACGTGGGGCTGTTGTCTCTGGTAATGCTCCTAGCACATTCACATGTCCTCTGGTGTTAGGGACCCTTAATGAGGATGGAAGTTCAAAAATGACATGCTCTCAGCTCATAAAAATAATTGGGCAGTTTTTTTTATCTGTCAAAAAATAAAAAACACCCATCAGAACAGCGAGAGTGTAATTCATTTGCATGCATCTCCAACAAGATTTATCAAAGCACATTAAAACAGTTTCAACAGCCAAAACAGTGGTGTGACTGAAACACTGTAAAGGCTTTTCCACAGTGAAAATATTTGCAATGCACAGCTGAGAGATATGGACAAAAAAGCTGTCACAACCCTTTTTTTAATCAGTGGACATACACTATATGTTTCATTTATCACAACAAACCATTAAAATTTCACATTTAACATTAAAAACTGATTCAGTTTGGTTTGTTTGTTTTACACTATTTGCAATAGATGTAAAATGACAAAAATAATGTAAACAGCAATAAAAGAGAAAAATGTAGAAGACAAACAAAAGTAAATGGCGGACAAAGATAAAAATGTTAAAGATACCAGAAGATGAAAACAAATGACAGAAAAGACACAAAAGGATGAAATTGAGGTAAAAGATGCAGACAAAAATTATCTAAAATATACTAAAAATCATAATGACATAAATTACAAAAACGCAACATTGTAGAGGTGTGATAAAAAAAAAACACTAAAATGTTTTAAAGTTGCAGGCAATTATATGTAGTAGGGCCACTTTTATTTGAATCAATGCCATAGAAACCCCTTGCCTAAATACTGTATCTCTGAATTTTTTCATCCACATCCAAAGTTGCCCTTTTAACAGGATCTGTGCCAAAAGTTAATGGATTCTTCCTCGGCCAATGCTCTTTTGTTATTTTTCCAATGCTATTTTACCAAATTTCCAAGAAATTGGTTTAGTAGTTTTTCTGAAATCTTGTTAGCAGATGAACCAACTAACAAACAAACCTAACTTCCTTGGTGGAGGTAAAAAATGATGCAAAGAAATGAAAATAAGGCAAAATGACCTAAAAGACAACAACATAGTAATGATGGAAACACATGGAAATGATGTAAAACACATCAAGAAGTAAGATGCACTCTATGATGTTGGAAAACTAGCCAGTAGCCAATTGTTTGTAGCTGTGGGCTGTAAACGATTAGACAGTTGACCTGCCAGTCAACACGACTTACAATTTCATAGGTGTGCAAGCTCATGCACTCATTAGTACAGTCGTAGTGGTAGTTACTACATAGCTACCAACTGTAGCTCATCTGACCACAGGATGACTGAGGAGACAGCCTGTATTTCAGATTCCTTCAACATCTTGTACAGGTAAGAAAAGAACAGACATATGCCGCTTTTCCATTAGTATCTACTCGGCTCGACTCGGCCCGACTCAGCTTGGTTCTACTCAGCTCAGTTGCTTTTCCATTACAAGCGGGTACTCTCCATGTAGGCGGAGTCATAGGCGGAGTCATGTCCCGAAACTCTGCTGTCGGGATTTGTGCGCAACACAAGCACAATGTAGGACATGGAGG
>JAQQAE010002212.1:0-22916 GCA_029823295.1 Pseudamia nigra
CCAGCAACCCCCCCCCCCAACCCTCACAAGGATTAAGGGGTAGAAAATGGATGGATGGATGATTTTTGTTAAGAGACACTACCAAATTTGCTGGTGGTAATTTCATTTAATCTACATGACAGTATAGGGACATGTTTTTTTGTGAAACTGTATAAAGTTGACTTAAAAAAAATGCCAAATTCAGACTCAGAAAGTTGCAAGTCTTCAAATAAGATACAAATAAATTGCATTTGTAAAGTTTTTCTCTGGTGTAATGTGACTGTAAAGGCTGGGAGCATAAAAATAGATGTTTCAACAGAATAGTGCAAAGGTAAAGTGATTTTATTAAGTTTTGCTGCAAATGTATGCAAGCCAAAAAATATGGTAGGTGTCTGCACACTTGCAGAAACATAACATGGCAGAAAAATCCTAAATCAACTACCATTTGCATATATGGCCGAGGCTGGATTGTATTTACAACACTGTTTTTAAAACAGTAGAGTTACAGCGTAAAATGTAACAGAGTGTGTTAAATTGGAGAAGAGTTGTGCAGAGACAACACATCAAACTTTGAAACTGGAATATTTCATTGTTTTTTTCTCATTTGAAGATTAAATGCTAATTTTAAGTTGCTTCCAGTAAGATATTTCAAAAACATTGGATCAAGGTCATATTTACTGTTCTGTTGCATCACTTCTTTTAACAACTAAGCTTTTGGGAACTAGAGACCAATTGCTGTAATTTTGAAAGTGAAATGCTTTCACATCGTTGCTTGCTGTAGGATCTCAGCCGCTCAACAGTTCTGCATCTCCTTTGTTGCATTTAAATTTTGTGTCAAACATTTTCAGTGGGGGACCAGTCAGGACTGCACTGGGCCACTATAGCACCAGGACTCTTTTATTACAGAGCCATGCTGTTGGAATACATGCAGAATATGGTTTGACATTTTTTTGCTTAAATAAATAAGGTCTTCCTGAAACATTGAAATGTTTACTTGCGACACATACTGTATGTATGTTGTTCTTAAACCTGTATATACTGCATATTGCTTGTCATTAATGTTGCCTTTACAGACATGCAGGTTACACACCCCGTTTGTAGTAATAAGCGGTGGCATTTGAGCTGAGCGCGAATGAGCAGCAGGGTCCCTCTCCTCTCTACCACGATGCCTATGATTTCCAAAAAGAAATTCACATTTTGACTGCTCAGACCACAGGACAATTCTCCACTTCACCTCAGTCCATGAGCTCAGGCCCAGAAAAGGCAGCAGCGTTTCTGGATCTGCGCGTTGCAGAGTTTTAACTGTCATTTGTGGATGCAGTGATGAGTATTGGTTTTTGGCTTTGCACTTTGTGTAAATAATTTGCCAGATTCTCCGAATCTTTTCATAAAATGATGAATGGTATAAAATTAAATCCCAAAATTCTCAATTTTACACTGAGAAACATTATTCTTAAATTGTTGCAGAGTGGTGAACCTCTCACCATCTATACTTTTCTCTTTTTATGTTACTCATTTGTGATCTTAATTATTTCAACAGGTGTGTTTTTTTCATTCTTATTTTACCACTGGCACAGCTATTTTGAAATTTGTTGCTGACATCGAATTCAAAATATGCATATAATATACAAAACATGGTAAATTCATCAGTTTACACATTTAATATGTTGTCTTTCTGCTTTTAAATATGTGGTGTCAATGTTTCACACGTAACACCTTATTTTTATCTACATTTTTCACAACAGCTTAACCTTTCTGGAAACAGTGTTGTACTGTAAGTTTGAATTGAATATTGTGAGGGCCTAAACTGGATTACACTGTATTCTATATATGAAGAGCATAAACTGAAGAAAAACTTTGTGTGCTCCATGGAAAGGGGCTGCAGCATGTGAGACTCCACATACACCCCGTGCACTGTTTCAAGCTCCAACTGCATGTGCTGTGTGGAGTCAGCTGACACTCATCAATTCATGCGGTTGTGCAAAACCCTTGAAGGAACGCAGAGGCTGTTTTAATGCTGCTATCCAAGACTTACCATTACCCTGTTACATTCTCCCTGCATAGTTCAACCACACTTTTCCAGCACAGACATGTATCGCCTTGCCTCAAAATGTAAAAGAGAAAGAACACTGATCACTTATTTGTTGTGCATCTATTTCCTACTGACATAAAGGCTGCGAATTCCCTACCACAGAAACTATTTCATTCTCACTTCCATTTCCTAGTAATTTCAGCTCCTAATCCATCCATCCATCCATTTTCTACCCCTTAATCCTCGTGAGGGTCCTTGCTATTTAAATCAGAGGTGGGGAGAAAAGTATAAATACAAACTACAGTATATGTGCTTTTAGTATTTATTGTTGTGCTTTCTACTTTAACCCCCAACACATTAACTCATATATGTGCATGCTCATCAATTTTAATGCATTCAAAGGGAATTGTTGGTTTCCATTTTCCTTACATCAAGAGCTATTTCAACTAAATGGGAGTATATTATGTGGAAAAGACAAAATGCACTAGTGCATTCATCAATGTCGATCACAAGTGAGAAACTGAAGACAAAAATAACAAAACCAAAACAAAAAAAGTGACTCCTATTTTGTTAATTCAGAAACTACATTCTTATTCAAGAAGACAAACAAGGAGAAAACAAAAATCTGCTTTTGACTTATACAGTACTACATTTCCTAGCCTGTACTTCTTATCTTTCAAATGGTAAAGAAGCTGAATCAAGTACAGTATCTGTAGTTCTAGAGTAAAGGATATATGTACCTCTGCCACCAAACAAATGACTAGTTGTTGTAAAATGAATGCCTCAAATGAATTCCACACTGATGATAATCTGCACCTACTTTGAGCATATCTTGACTTCAGTCGCAGTGAAATAAGTGTCGCACAAATAATGGAAGCAATCAGCTGTGATGTAAAATTGTTTTTAAATGACACACAAGTTCCATACAGAAAAATTCACTTATGTCCTCTTCAGTTTCGATATCATAATGCTCTAAAACCTTCTTTCTTTCTTTCATGAGAAAAAAAGGTCTGAAAAAGACAGTGAAATAAAGAATAGTGAATTAAAAATCATAACTTGAATTATTAAATATCATTTATTCAGGTTCACTTTTCTCACTCTTACATAGAATACGATCTGATCTACAAAAACATCAGGACATAACATTGGACATTTTGGTCAAAAACATAAGATTCCCAAAAAAAAAAAACCCAAGTGCTTACCTGTGTTTACTCTGTGCGCTCCGAAAAAAAGACCCAATCACGTCAACCCCGACCCTACCACCCTGTTCTCACATCATCCTTTAAGTATCCTCTTTTTCCTCATGTGTTTGTCCTCAAGTGCTGTTTCTTTGCCAGGCTAAGCAAGCAACAAATCAGGCTTACACTCAGCAGTTTATGCAGCCATTCATCAACACTTTAACAAAAAAAAAAAAAACTTAAATAAAACAAAAACTTAAAACTCAAGACAAACCAACTATGGTGGAAAAGAAGTGATTTCCGTTTGAAATGAGAAAGAAAAATAAATCCTAATCCCAAGGTGAAGAGAAAAAGGACAAAAAGTGCTATCTTTTAGTTGAGTTTTGCATTAGCAGATTTGTAAGTCACATGAATCAGCCATCAACAACGTGAACCACTCCTCCAGCCCCATCGCAGACAAATCCCACTAAAGATAATACAGCGTGGGGACGTACAGCCAAGTCTCCTGTCACTGTGGAGCTCTGCGTGATCCGGAAGCTGTTTCCAGGATCATCGATGAAGGGAAAGATGGGCACCAGAGCAGAGTTGGGCGACTGAAGGGCTATAGCTGTTTTGGGGGCCAGCTGTGCGCTTGCTGTGAGGAAAGCAGAGCGGTTACAGCAGGACCCCCTCAGGCAACATAGTGGTACTGGTTTGGAGTCTCCTTATCGCGTTCCATGTAGTCTCTGTCTATGAGTGACTCAATCCTTTTCTTCAGATCACCCGGCTGAGGAGAGCAAAATAAGTAGAGCAATCAGCTTTGTGTGTTGAATACACAGGGAACTGATAAATGACATTCTGGTTGAAACTGAAAAACAGATGACGGCTCTTAATAAAACTAGACCAGGTGATACTGCAAGGGCATAAGTACACGTACTTCTTATTGACTTATTGTTATTTATTGTACGTAATTAATCATTCAGTTAATAATGTTTGTGATCACATTTTATTATTGCAAAGATATCACAGTCACACTTCTTTAATTACCCAGATGATAAAGTGGCTATTACTATTTTAACCAAATTGACATTCAGTGAACTAATTTTATGTAAAGACTTCTGAAAGATGGCTTTCATTTTTTTTTTTATTTCATCACACCAGATGTTTTTTCAATGCATTATTGTAATGCTTTTGTCATCAGATGACCCTTTCTTATATTCACAAGGAAATGAAATCTTATAGTGAAAAAGTGCATGTGGCTTCTTTCTTTGTGGTCCTGTAAATTTAGTGAAATGTTACTTTTAATTCAGCTCATGGTGTGTATGTTAAGAATGAGAAACATCAGATGTGTCACCTTGACAGGGAACTTGAGCTGGTTGTAGAGCTCTGATACCAGCAGGTTGTGACTGAGAGTCTTCCTCATCTTCATGATACGCACTACGGCTGCATCGATCTGATACTGTCGGTCTTGAAACACCCGTTCTGTTGTGCTGACCTGTTCCTCCACCTACAAAAGACAATGAATTTGGAAGTAAGGAAACACAGGCACAAATATATATATATTTTTAATTTGGCTAAATTTAACTGAAGACTGAGCTTTGGCAGAAACAAGATAAAAGTTACGTTTTTCAGGCCCATATCAATACAGATTATTCCTTGGAGTGAAGTAATGATCACTTATTTGAAATCTGCAGTAAAACTAAAAATCTACACGTCAACATTCAAAGGACTACACAATCAAACGTTAAGATATGCATCAAAGAATGCCAATATGGTATTCACAGAAAAAGGCAGCCACAGAATAGGAGAATAATGCCTTTTCTTGTTATAAGCAGTAGCGCTCCCTATCCAAAAAGCTGCCAGCACAAAGATTCTACAGTGGCCACTAACTATGGCCAATTTCAAGCAAATTGGTTCAGCCACTTTGGAGCAATAGTTGTATTTTTACCGTTTCTTTCATTTGGATCTGGTTGATCTTGATACGGAACAGTTTGTGTTTAAAATCATTGTTGAAGTTGAAACGGTCTCCGTCCTCTACGTCTTTCCCCCGTGGATTCTTGTTGAGGACTCGTGCTTTTCCACAGGCCAGAGACTGTAATGTGCGCCTCAGTTCCCCCTCTTCTGTACATGATATGGGACAAAGAAACCATGACGTAGCATCGCCTGTCAATTAACAGTACTATACTTCTGAGAATAGTAGAGGGATATTTGACCTATGCCAGTAGCAGTGCGGATCTCCTCTATGCTGAACTCTTCTCCTTCATTAAACATGAGCAGCACCAGCGTCTGGAACAGAGAGACCTGCACCTCCTTCTTACCCTGCAGGATACAGTGGTGGTTATAGGTGCAGTTCAAATAACAGACACACTCCTTTTCTTCACTACAGCAGAATATGCTACTGGCCTCACCTCTTTAAATTCTGCTTTTAGCACAGCATGGCCCAGTGTTGGCTGCCACTGCAGCTTTCTCCCACTGTGCTTCCCCAGGTAGAACAGCTTAAACACCTCTTGGAGTTTTACCATCTACCGAAACATTTAGAAGCAACAGCATGTTAAATGTGAATTGATAATAAAGCTCTGTTTAGACCAAATGATTTAAGTAATAAAACTGCCTCCTTAACTGTCAAATCAAATAACAGACTATTAACACAATAGCTGAAAGTCCTTATTTTGTACAAAATATAAATGCACAAGTGATGGCAAACACCTACCTCTGGAGGCAAATGGACCTCCATGGGTGTGTATGAAGGCCAGTAGCCCATGGTGAGGATGTTGACTGTCAGTTCAATGTTGCTGGGCTCACTCTGGTTCTGCATATACTGAAAATAAATTTCAAATTTTACTTTTAAACTTTAAGTCAATGCCCAGGTGTAAAAATCAATATTGCTGTATATTTATATGTGTATTTATTTGCATAGAAATTATGAATACCTGTTTAAACTGGATCATGATGTCTTTGGACAGCTCCATATCCTTGAACATCCCTTCTAGTTTACTGGTAAAAGCTGCTCCACACTCTTGAGGAAATCAAAACCACAGATTCAACCTCACATCCCTAGAACGTACACTATGATAATGTATGCCAAGTTGCGAAACAGGTCATACTATTATGATCCAAAACTTAGAGAAAATAAAGTGATTATAATTGTGAGAGTATGACATGCCAATTAAGTTACACACCAACAACCATCTAATAACCTGAGTCACTGATCCTTCCCACCAGCGTCTATTTAAAATAAATTGGTCAAATGAGGATTTTGAATAATTGCAAGTGAATGAGACATTGGAGTAGAGGTTCACCATGTTTGAGCTTGGACAGCATGGACTTTTCAGCATCAACAGAGGCACTCTTGCCGACCAGGAGGCGCTTGGCCAAGTCTTTCTTGTAAAAGGCTTCAAATACATCTTTTCCTGAGAGAAGAGAAATCAAAAGTGTAAGACACTTTAGAGTGGTAAGACAGAAAGCAGTACTATAACATCAGCATTTCACACACACTCACACACACACAGTAGTTTATCTGACCGTGAATGAAACGAAAGATTATCATGATCTTGTCCAAGATTCTCTCAAGCTCCTCTTCTGTAGCCTCTTTGTTCCCTGCTCTCAACTTAGAATCCACATATTTAGCTAGATTAAAAAATACAAGAAAAAAGTAATATAACCTGTCATATAAAATGTTTTCTTCATAAACCTGTGCAAGATGGCTGCAAACTTAAAACCTACCAATAAGTTCAGCTGGTTTGTTGGGTCTTTTGTTAATAAAGGTCTCAAAGGCCTCTTTCATGGCATTAATGAAACCCTCATTACGTGCAAAGCAGTTATGTGCTACATTGTCCATTTTGTCCTTGAAGTCCAGCAGGTCTTGCACCATGTCCTTGTCCTTTTCTGGAGTACATACAATCTCTCCGCCAAAAGCCTACGACCAAAGACAATGTGAATGTATGGAATGTATCTCAAACGGTTTTACAGACAGAAAAGGAGACGGCAAACAAATCTCATCATTTTCTATGCACATGTTTAGAAGCTTTGTATTTAATGAAGTGCTTACCTTGATGTAATCCCTCCAGAACTGCAGCAGTGTGGGAAGTCCTCCTTTTACTTTACTGAAGAGCTGGTAAAGGAGAGCCAGCTCTGTGACACGATTTTCATCCAGCAACGTGCTCAAACCTGACACAAAAATAAGAAAAGAGATCATCAACTAATGAAAAAAGTGCAGTTTCTCATAAATATTTTTCAATTTAGTTACTAACTCTGATGAAGAAAATTTTAATTACAACTGCCCACAACACATAATCAGGCCGTGCATGTTAAGAGTCACAGAAATGAGCATACCTTTCTGTAGTATTGCTGTCATATGTTCTCCTAACAGCTGTTTCTCAATACAGCTAATAAGTGGTTTTCTGTAAAATAATGAAGAGCAAATGAGAAAACATTGAAGAGTATAAAATACAATGTGATAGGTTCTTTGTCTGTGAGATATAGTTTAAACACATCAAATGTATTAAAATGTGTTTTACTGAGTGCTCTGGTCGAGGTAGCTCACGATACGATCATTCTCCTCTTCCAACCGACGAGCCACGTGGTGGAGGTACTCAGGCACCTGGACACAATATACAACTCATTTATAGAAAAAATATGCTTGTAAAAGATTTACAAATGCATAGTGGTGACACCAGGAAGTAGCACACTTTAATTACTAGCCCATGAATGCTGGGTCTCACTCACGTCTCTCTCCTGCATCAGCCGTTGTCCTTCAGCTGCATACAGGCGATTGGTCTCAATCAAAAATTGTTCCTCAAAGGAATCCTTGTAAACCTGTTAAACATCAAACACAAAAGGTAAACATATTTACTCACAGTGCCTTCAGTCTATCAACTGCAGTATTTCTGATAAGCAAGCAATGAGGTACCTGCAGGTCAGAGAGCATCCCCAGAAGACTCCTGAGTAGGCTACGATCTACAGTCTCTCCATTCCGCTCAAGTTCTATCTGTTCCAAAATGCCATCTACTGTCCGCTTCTGAACAGCACCGTCACTCACAATATGGGTACGAAACAGTTCCAGGCCGGTATCCCTGAAACATATAAAATTCCTTTAGCATCCTCGGTATAATACAGCTGAATGAACAGGTGAGTTTGAATACAAAGGATTCTACCAGATAGAGGGGAGCAGGGAGTTCTGAAGCACATAAGTACGATCCAGGAACAGAAAAATACTCCGGATCATTATCTGCACAAGAAACAAAAAATTGTCGGTGCACTATTTACACAACAAACAACATATACATATGTGGCAAACACAAAGCCTTACAGTTTGCCTGCAATGATCCTGCCAACATCGATTCATCCTCTTCAGGAAGGAAAGGTTGTCCAAGGAATCTGTGAGCTCATTATTGAGGAAAAACTTCAAACCCTTCACAATCATTGTAAGCACTTTGACAAAACCCTGATATACTGTATATATAAGAAAAGCCTGTGGTACGAGAAAACGAGATATAACAGTGAATGAAAGGTTCATAATTCTTTGACCTACATAAATGTATCGTAACCTAGTTCTCTTGTACCTCCAATCTCAGAAAAGTAGTGGTAGTTACAGCCTTTTCTGTTTATAGTCTATCTGTACCAAAGGTTTCCACTGCACTATTTGGAATGATTTATAAAATGGCCTGAATCAGGAGCTGATCTCAATGGACACATTTACAAACTTAAGAGGATGCAACATTTGGCTGTAGCCATCTTGTCTGATTCATCCACATACTGATGAACAACTTTTGATTTCTTAAAGACAAACATTTTAAAGATAAATTAAGATGCATTTAATTCATCCCATAAATTCCAAAACATTTTTTTATTTATTCATTCATCAAAAAACATCATAACGTTAAAATTGTCATGTAAATCATGTGATGTTTCTTTGTATGTGTGCATGGCTGCAAATTTGTCAGAACTTTTGTCAACAGTGTGGCTGTTGCTTGTCTTGGCCAAGATACACTTACAAAAGACGTTTATTTCAAAGGGTCTATGAAGATAAAATAAGCATTGCACAAACAATGCTTTCCTCTATAAAAGCAGTTTATAGTCTTGTACAGAGTGTCATCTTGGCCATTCGGCAATCCAGAGCCGAAAGTCTGACTGACCAACAGACTTACTGATGAGATGCTGCAGCTCTAATTATATTGATTACATTAAAAATTAACTTTATCCTACTGGACCTCCTGAAGAGTACCTATACATCGCCAACACCAACCCTCACAAATGTCACCTAAATTACAAAGTTTTCACTTTACCCGACTGTTGCATAAAAAAAGGATATTCTCTGAACTGGTGGATCTGAGCCTGCACGTGATCTTCACAGACCTGCCGCAGCTGTTTGTACAGCGTTGGGGAGACTTTATATGAACACAGGTTTTCCACCGCCTTCAAGTGAAACACATCAGGGGCAAAGACAAGGAAAACAAGCAGGAATAAAACAGATATATTACTTTACAATTCTGCAGTAAGATATGAACCTCTATAAAACCTCTGCCTTGGCTGCTGGATTCTATTCATTCAGAAATTAACGAACGTTCATTTTTGTTTTGTGGAAATACAGCCGAGAATTCCTGAAACAGGCACATTAATGTAAAGTTATGTTTAAATGTGGACTGATTTGCCAAAGTGTGTCAGCAATTCTACTCAATGAGGCCCGTATCCATCTACTTTAATGAAGTTTTGCAGTAGGAAAAGAATGAATGAGGCTAAATGAACACTGATGTGCTCCATTTGCCTGGATTCAAGATGAAATAATCTAAATACAGGTGCAAACTAGAATGGCAAACCTGTAGAGTGCAGACCTCCCAAAGGCCCATAGTGCACTCTTCCAACAGACCTGGATCTACACCAATAGCCATCATATTTGACTGAATATACATTAAAAATATCACAAATATGCCAAAAATGTTCATTCACTCCCCATTATCTCAGCTTTGGTGGTAGATTCAAGTCTCTGGCCCTATTTGTCTTTACACAACGGATGAAAAAAATTGCACATAGGGAGAACATGCAAGCTCCACACAAAAAGGCTCTGTCAACTGGGGATCAAACTCAGACCCTTCTTGCTGTGAGACACAAGTGCTAATCACTGAGTCACCATGCTGCTCATTAAGAGACATACATTATTCACTAAGAAGTTACCGAAAATGTTGGAAAAAACCCTATGTCACAATGTTAAACAAAGTGATGAAAAATCCCTGGATCCATGCCAGACTTTAATGGTTTCTTCCTTGGCCCAACCTCTACGCTTCCACCAACTGTCATGGAATTTGGGTCAGTAGTTTTGGCATAATTCTGCTAACAGACAAGCCAAAAAACAACATAACCTTTGAGGTGGAAGTTAAAAACAAAAACAACCAACAAACCTGATAGAGCTCTTCCAGATTGTATTTAATGGAGGTGCTGTTCTGGATGGCACTCACTGCATCTCGTAGCTTCAGCCACGTGTCCTCTGTGTAGTTCTCTGCTAGCTTTGGCCTGTCTGTTAGAAAGGGCCATAGAAATAGTAAGGATTTAATCATAATAAATCTATCAGTTAGAATGAATAAAATGATAGTGACAATTATCACAACTGTATTGGCTTTTTGTGACAATATTTTGTATCACAATAAACATTTATTTTGTCTGTAAGATTTGGTTTGTTTGCATTGTCAAAAAACAAAAGTTTACAATGTGTTGCTATTTTACTAAATTTTACCTATGCATGTTTTGAAACAAAACTAAAATGTTTAGCATTTGCATTATTTTGAGTGGTGTACAACTATATTCCTGACATTGCTGATCTTACATAAAGGTTTAAATATCTGTTGATATTCTGGATAACTTAACCTTCACCTAGGACATAAAAATCAGCCTTTACATAGAAAGAAATAATGATTTGACATTTATGTCCAAACTTATGTGCATAAACTGGTATGAAAACTTAAATAATGGATTTTTACAGTAAGACTTGCCATCATCCTATTTGAAAAACATTATAAGCTATGAATTAACTTTGTTGTACAGATGTGACTCTGAAATAAGATGAACTGTGAAAATTTAGTTGGCGAATCACTGTCTAAAGAAATCTTTAAATAACAAATTATTGGAGATACAGTGGTATGAAAAAGTTTAGGCAAACCTTTAAATCTGTTGGATGAAGAGAACATGTGCAATATGCATCAAAACAAAATTAGACAGGTGCATAAATTTGGGCACCCTTGTCATTTTGTTGATTTGAAAATCTGTAACTACTTAGCACTGATTAGTTGGAACACAAAATTAATTTGGTGAGCTTGTTATGCCATGAACTTCATAGACAAGTGCATCCAATCATGAGAAAAGGTATTTAAGGTAGCCAACTGCAAGGTGTTTTTCTCTTTGACTCTCCTCTAAAGAGTGGCAACATGGGGGCATCAAAACAACTCTCAAATAATCTGAAAATTGAAGACTGTTCAACATTATGGTTTAGGAGAAGACTAAAAAAAGGTATATCACAGATCTCAGCTGCCAGTTTCCACTGTGAGGAACACAGTGAGGAAATGGAAGAACCACAGGCACAGTTCTTGTTAAGACCAGAAGTGGCAGACCAAGTAAAAAAATATTGGAGAGGTTGGTGAGAATGGTCAAAGACAACCTAATGACCACCTCCAAAGACCTACATCATCATCTTGCTGCACATAGTGTCAATGTGCATCATTCAACAATTCAGTGCATTCTGCATAAGGAAAAGCTGTATGGGAGAGTGATTCAGAAGAAGCCTTTTCTGCACACACAGCACAAACACGGTATGGGGTATGCGAGAGCACATTTGGACAAGTCAGTTTCATTTTGGGATAGGGTGCTGTAGACTGATGAAACAAAAATGTAGTTATTTGGTCACAGTGAAATTTGGTGGAGGTTCCATCATGCTGTGAGGCTTTGTGGCCAGTGCCAGTACTGGGAATCTTGTTAAAGTTGAGGGTCACATGGATTCCACTCAACATCAGCAGATTCTTGAGAAGAATGTTCAAGAATCAGTCACAAAGTTGAGGTTACAACAGAACCTCAACAGAACAGAAGTTGAGGCTGGATATGACAACAGAACAATGACCCAAAACACAGCTCAAAATCTACTCAGGCATTCATGCAGAGGACTAAGTACAATGTTCTAGAATTGCCATCCCAGTCCCCAGACCTGAATATCATTGAAAGTCTGTGGCATGATTTGAAGCGGGCTGTCCATGCTCGACAACCATCAAACCCAACTGAACTGGAGATGTTTTATAAGGAGGAATGGTCCAAAATGCCTTCACCCAGAATCCAGACACTCATTAGAGGCTATAGAAAGCACCTCTAGGCTGGTATTTTTGAGAAAGGAGGCTCTACTAAAAATTGATGTGATTTTTCTGTTGGGGTGCCTAAATTTATGCACCTATCTAATTTTGTTTTGATTCATATTGTGAATTTTCTTTTCATCCAGTATTCACTGCTGAAATATTACTGTATCCATCAGTTATCTGATGTATCAAAATGACACTGCTGATTCAAACCCCTACTGATTAGTAAATGAAAACAATAGAAATAGTCAGGGGTGGCTAAACTTTTTCATACCACTGTAACAAGTGCATTACAAAGCCATATAAACTAACCAAAGCCAATGTGACAGAAGTTTGTAGACCCTGGTGTAAACAACCTACACTGCATGGCTTGAAAGACACACACACTGTTGCGTTATAGGCGATAATAACAACTACTGCTGTGTGGAAATCTGGTTAGTGATCATGAATGACAGTACCTTTGAAATTTTTGATGACTAATTTCTTTGAGGCTCCTGCTTTGCCTGAGGCCACGGTGGACGTCCTGGCCATCCCGTTTGTGTCCGCTATAGCCGAGAAGCTGGCTCTCTTGTCCTGTCGGGTGTCCTCTGCCATTATCAGATTAGCGCTTTGGCTTAACGCTGTGTATGGTTCAAGTGTTTTGCTAAGTTCAACGTTGTTTAGTTGCTTGTTTACTGTCAGAGACGCTATCTCTTTGTTGAACCCACTGTCTTTGGTTTAAAGTACAAAGGTCACAGTCTATTTCAAACGCATTTACATGTAAACACACACACTAACATTATTTAAACAGAAAACATAACTACCGCCAGCTAAGTAAACAGATAGCAAGCTAGCAGTATGTTGTCAGAAACTGCTGCTCACTTTAGCTACCAGTTTTCGTCTTCTTCACAGCACTTTAGCGGCTACTTCATGCCACTCTTCGCTACTTACAAATACTACATAGTTCAATTTGTAGATGTTGCGACTGTAAACAAAACCACAGCAGTGACATAGTTAGCGTTGATATAATAGAGTAATGCAACTAGTATCTTTCTTTACCCACATAGCTAGCTAGCACAACAAAATGGCTTTTCTCATTTCATTTGGACAGGTGCATCCTGGGTGAAAAGCTGCGGAGTTCACTTCACTTACAGTCTGGACTTTTAGCTTCTCTCAGAAAAAAAATGTTAAACCCCGCATTTGATATTACAGTCTCAGATTTTTCTGCGCCAGCATGCATCCTTTCTTCATCTCTTCATGGTGGAAGTGTCAAATCAAGAATTCCGAATGAGACACATGTTTTGAGAAACCGTAACCCGTTCCTTGTTTCTGAGAACACCCGAACGCAGCACGGTGTCACCTGCGAGCAGCAGGAGTTCAGTAGAAACGGGCGGCGTTTCGGAGTAGACAGGAAGACTCAAACCACCAAAGCCATATTTCTTTCTTGTCAGTGTTGTGCCGCTCCAAGCAGTATGCATGTAATACTGCCTGTCCATTCATATGTGTCATGGGAACTGATTGTGGAGTAGGGCTCGCCTGTGTGTGCTGGTACCCGGCCTGCTGTTTGTAGCGGTAGGTCTGCTTGCTAACAGCTCCCAGACTAACGTTAGGGAGGGAGTTGGTGCACAGAGCATCATTTTTAGGGAGGCCAGTTGAAACTGGGGCTTTTTCTTCGGACAGACTGTGGTAATGTAACACTACATCATCATTGATCACATTAATATCATTAGGTCATTCTTTAGCCCCATTAAAGCTTCACCACATCGGTAATTATGTGGCTAACGTTGATACTGTTGCTTGTGCTAATGTTAGCATAGGTTAGCTACATGGCCCAGTAAGTACTCAATTAATGCTACAAGTCGACCGCGACACGCTTACATTTTTAATCCAAACAAGCCGATTGATAACCCACTTTAAGTCTATAAATAGTGGTGTTTAATGGTGAAGTTTTTTTGGTCGCCGTGGTATATCTAGCAAGTTAACTCCTGTACTTAACAACGTCATTAGCCTAGCTATTGCAACTTGACCAACATTAGCTACACTTTTTGTATAGAAAGTGAAGCAAAGATTTGTTTAAAATTATCTCTAACTATACGCTGCGTTGGTTACGTCTGTTCTGTTTACTGAAACTAGACAAACTGCTTTAAACATTTGGACAGGAGTCTTTGAAAAATGAGGGAATAACATGGTAATATGATGGTACACGATCCAGTCCTGTAATGTCAACTGCTGTAAGACTATGTGAAACTGAAACAGCTTACAAATAATTTCCAGGTAAATCTTAAATAAGATAGGAAATGGAATAGAAAAAAAACTGTTTTCTTTCCTTTCCTTTGATGCTACTATGACATGCTCCATCCAACCCCAATCCACCTGCTCTGAACAGATTGCTCTGCCATTTCTTTATGTTAATTTTTTGATTTAATGTCGAGCTAGAAACATGATTAGTAAACTCTTTAAACTGGTTGTTTATACAACCTACTGAAATACTCCTGATCAATTATTGTGGAGTCAGCATTTTTTATAACAGGAGAAGGCTGGAGATATTTTCAGAGTATGACATCCATGACTTTCTCACTCGATCTAGTAATATTGTCAGTATGTCAAAATCAGACTTCATGTTTTACAGTATGTCATTCCCATTGTTCTTGTTTACAGTATTATTCATACTTGGCTGTCTTTTCTCATCTAGTGTAGATGCCGCGGCCGACATGAGTGTGAAGGCCTTTGAGCTCGTACCTGCTGTGGAGCGAGATCTCCTCATGGGTGACAAGGCTCGCATCAACATCGAATGTATAGAATGCTGTGGAAAACACCTGTACATAGGCACCAATGACTGCTTTATCCACCACTTCTTGCTAGAAGAGGTCACTTCCGCAAAAGGGAAACGGAGTTACTCAGCTCAGAAGCTGCTGCACAAATACTTGGGCCTCAAGAAACCTGTCACTGAGCTAAGGGCGGCCTCAGCTTTGGAGCGTTTGATAGTACTGTGTGATGGAGTAGTGTTCCTTGTTGACATGGTGACACTAGAGACTGTGCCCTCTGCAGCAGGAGGAGGAGCCAAGATCAGAGGTGTGACTGCATTCTGCATAAATGAAAACCCTGTGAATGGGGACCCCTTCTGCGTGGAAATGGGCGTACTCTCCTCCAAAAGGCGGACAGTGCAGATTTTTATGGTTTATGAGGACAGAGTGCAGCTGATCAAAGAGCTGAGCACGCCTGAGCAACCATGTGCTGTCAGTCTTGATGGTTACTTCTTGTGCGTCGCCCTCACTACACAGTATATGATCTTAAACTACAACACTGGAGCCCATCAAGACCTGTTCCCTTACAACAGTGAGGAGAGGAGACCTATAGTAAAGAGGATTGGCAGGGAAGAGTTTCTCTTGGCTGCACCTGGTGGTCTTGGTAAGTCAGTGAAAACTGGCGATGTGGAAAATCATGTAAGACAAATGTCTGACTTGCAGCTATGTAGGGCTGTAATGACTACAACTAATCAGTTAGTTATTGACTGTTAAATTAATCAAGAACTATTTTGAGTCCAACTTCTCTGATTGACTGAAATTTAAATTATTTTCTGGTTTTTGTCTTTGGCAACAAACGAAATATCTTTATGTTGTTGTTCAAATAAGACATTTAATAGTTTGTAAGTATATTGTAAAAATAATCAACAGATTGTTCAGCATTCCAAGTAATTATCTGCAGCCCTCCAACGTTTGTCTTAAATGAAAGCTGTAAAAATGGCCTTGCTGAATTTGCAGTTAACAGCTTTTTTCAGTTTTTTCACCGTGTTGACATAGAAGTTGTGGCAGTTGGAAGACTTGGAGATAACCCTGGTGTCTTCCTGTTGTATGCTTTATAGATGTTGTTAAATGAAATTTCATTAATCTTTCTACTGAATTTGTTTGGTTTTAGATTTTAAGTTTAGTTTGATATAGTCTTACAATTCCTCAAATATTTTATTTTGAGGAACATGCTGATTCATGTTCAGTTTTATCTCATTAGAATGTGGGCTTATACACATTGCAGTGATAGTCACAATATCATCATAGGTAATTATTTAACTGGAAAACAAATACATCATCTCAATATAAAGGTCCAGATTTAGGACAGTTTAGCTGCTCTCATTTGGAGAAATAGAAAAACGGCAAGCCCTCTTGTATGGTATTACAACGTGTATGTAAGTTAAAACTTGCTTTTGTATTTTTAAGTGCTTGCATTTAAGTCTGTTATGTGTTAAACTAGTATGTATCCTTCAAATTAACATTTGTAAATGAGTAATGTGTATTTTCCTTGATCCAAAACTGAGTAGACTCAAAATAAGCCAAAGTATTGATCACATTCACTGTATGACTTTTTTGCTAAATCATGCAGTCTTTTTTGTGTTGTAGTTCCTCAGGCGTAAACCTGGTTTATGAAAGGGCCAAAGTAAATATTGACAACTAATATTCTTGATAAAACCATTGCTTCTTAAAGATACTATATTCTACTGATCTGTTTTGTCCTTCACTGTGAACTGCAATTCTGTTTAATCTTTGTTCACTGATTACTGTCTATCGTATTTTTTTGTTTGTTTTTGAAATCTGACAACTTTGTTGGTCGGTCTATTGCTTCTTTTAATTTTAACTTTGGTTTTTGTGTTAATTATATTAACTCTGGTGTCCTCACCTAGACCTTTCCACTGTGTCCTCCAGGAATGTTTGCCAATGCAGAAGGAGTATCTCAGCGAGCTCCGGTCAACTGGTCAGAGAGTGTGATTGGTGCCGCTGTGTGCTTTCCTTATGTTGTGGCTCTTGACGAGAGCTTCATTACAGTCCACAGCATGTTGGACCAGCAGCTAAAACAGACACTTTCATTCAGGGATGGACATATTCTGCAAGACTTTGAAGGTAAGGCACAGAAAGTGCAGATGTGTTCATATGGGGATGATTATATTCTGACTTGTGAGCTTTATGTGTTGTAGGAAAAGTTGTTCTGGCTTCCACTAAAGCTGTGTATGTCCTGGTACCGCTGCCGCTGGAGAGACAGATTCAGGATTTGCTCTCCAGTCAGAGAGTGGAGGAAGCGCTCATTCTCACTGAGGGGGCGCAGAGAAATATTCCCAAAGAGAAGTTTGAGGTAACAGGGTTCTCTTTTACCTTTTTAATGTTGTGGATTTATAGTTAATGGTGACATTTGTGTAATTCCTGTGCTTATTCACTAGTAATGATTTGATAATATAACCTTGTTAAACTATTCTTATTTGTTCACAGATTTTGCACAGAAGGATCCTCCAGCAGGCGGGTTTCATACAGTTTGGCCAACTTCAGTTTCTAGAGGCAAAAGAACACTTCAGGTATGGTTTCATTTTCTGTATACTACAGTATTGGGTTATTAGGTTAGTATGTTTTTAAATCATGTTCTACCTGTTTACACTAATCAGCCATAACATTCTGACCACTGACAGGTGACGTGGTCATAATGTCAATTTCATAATGTCAATTATCTTATTCCAATGGCACTTGTGGGTAGGATATATGACACTGCAAGTGAACAATTAGTCCTTGAACTTCACGTATTTGTAACAAAAAATGGGTAGTGTAATGGATGCAAGCAACCTAGACGAGGATTAAATTGTGATGCCAAAACGAGTCAGTCCAAGTATCTCCAAAACTGTGGGTCTTGATCAGTGGTCCTGGTCCTGTGGTGGACAGAAACCCATGAGGGAGGAAGGACAACTGGATCTCAGTTCAGTAGAGTATCTAAGGGAACAAATGATTACTACCACATGATGTTTTGTAGGTTCCTCCTTTGATGACAGAGCAGCTTTAAAACAAGGTTTGAGCCCTAGCAGACCTCTAAAAGCTACTGTAATCACTGGCAGTACATTACATATTAGACATCATTGGAAATTTGCTGCTCTCAGTGCAAAAACTTAACCCTCCTGTTGTCCTCATTTTCTGTATACACCCTGTGGCGGGTCATTTTGACCCGAGGACAACAGGAAGGTTAGAGGATTAAATGTTCACCTACTGCCTAATTCATCCACACACTGACAAAAGCCATTGGCATGCTATAATCAGTATTATGACCACTTCAGCTGTTAGTGATCATAATATTATTGCTGGTTGTGTAGATGTCTTTGAAAAAGCCATGTGCATATTTCTGTCAAGTTCACCGGATCATGCAAAAGCCTACAGCCCGACACCTGTCCTTTCACAGGAGCAGGGCTCCTGGCTTAATTTTGTCACTAGATTGAGCTAAACTTTGTCCAAGAAGTCCTTTAGGAGAGTTTACTTTTAAATATTTGTTGTTGAATTCAAATTAATAAAAATTTGCATATGAATTTTTGCAACCTCACATTTATTTACTTTTGCAGGAAGGGTCAACTGGATGTTCGAGAGCTGATATCTCTCTACCCATTGTTGCTCCCAGCTTCCTCTTCATTCACACGCTGCCACCCTCCTCTTCATGAGTTTGCTGATCTCAACCACCTGGCTCAGGGTGATCAGGAAAAAGTACAGCGATGCAAGAAATTCCTCATCAGTTATTTGGGAGAGGTACAAAGAGACATGGATTTTATTTAGTCATGCCCCTTTTTATTGACAATATCACCTCAGCTCAGCTTAACCTGACTTGTCTCAGTTTTAACAGCAATGCATTCATTTTACTGCTGGATAGTGAGGCAGAAATTGTGATGGAGGAAATTTATGAGTGGAAGGTGAAATATTTGGAATAAATCATAGTGGTAAGACTTTTTAGGCAAGAACATAGTTGCTTAAACTTCATTTCCATGGGCCAACCAAATAGAGGCTTTGTTGACCTTTTGAGGCTTGCAGCAACTTCCCCTGACTTGCAGCAGCAGCTCTGGCTTTACCAGTTAGTAATCTGCAAGCTGTTATGTCACATTTGGTATAACCTTGGCTTGCTTGGAACTGGAGCAAAGCAAGAACCAAAAGAAAATACTCCTAGCACTGCTTATTACCTGGTCCCATGTAATGAAAAAGAACTATGCGCAAGGCAAGTCGAGGTGATGCTTGCAATTTAAAAGTTATTTTTACTTGTCATGAGTAAATGATATATTTCTATCTGACACATCTTCACAGGTACGAAGCACAGAGGTAGCTAACGGCTGCAAGGAGGATGTTGACACAGCTCTGTTGAAGCTGTACGCGGAGCAAGATCACGAGAGTCTTCTTGACCTGCTTGCTACAGACAACTTCTGCCTGCTGGCAGACAGCATCCCGTGGCTTGAGAAATATCATAAGTGTGTTTTGTAACTGTTTAGTTTTTTAAAGAATGTGTTCAAATGGTTGATCATGTTTGAAAAAAATCACATCACTTAAACCCACATTGTGGTTGAATGATGTATCTTTCCTGCTTTTTGAAGAGGGATTAGTGAAAATTTAAGACATCCTTCTCCATTTGTTAATTTTATACCATGTTTAAAAGTACAGTATGGATATGAGCAGACAAACACTCTGGCAGATAGAACAGAGATTTGTTCACAAAATTAAAAAATTCCAGGAGGGACTGAGTAAGATGAAGTGTTGTTGGATAAAAACATGTCGCACGGTTAATTGCCACCTGGATCTGGGTTTAAATACTCCATCCACATTAGGAAAGCAAGTTTAATTACTTTCTGTACAAATGTCTTGAGGGAGAGTATTTGTTCATATATTTTCTTTGTTTTTCTGTTTTAGATATTTTGCACTAGGTCTGCTTTATCATTACAACAGCCAGGATTCAGCAGCACTTCAGGTATGCATGCCTACATTCAGTTGGGTCTTAGAGAAGAGACAACACCCACACAATGTTTCCAAACTGAAAACATTTTTTGTTTTATTTTTTCCTGTAACAGCTGTGGATTCGCATAGCAGATGGAGATTTGCAGGACACTACAAGAGCTGATGTGCATGACTACATTGTGGATTTTCTCTCCTCCTGTTCCAGTCTGGACCTTGTATGGAAATATGCAGACTGGGCCTTGGAGAAAGATCCCACTGTATGTTGCCTAGAACTTACGTGACCTTAAAACCGTAACTGACTGTTAGCTTGACTTTACAAGTAGATTTTTATTTGAGGACCCTAATGCTGAAAAATTTTGTTCAGCAGTCAAAAGTTTTTGATCTTATTTGATTGATGCCTTTAATTACACTACCAGTTCAAAGTTTGGACACACCTTCTTCAGTGTCTTTATTTTTTATTATTTTCAACAGTGTACATTAATACAGAAGACATCCAAACTGTGAAAGGACATGTATGAAATGATACAGTAAACAAAAAAGTGATAAAACAACACATGATATGTTTTATAATTTTGCTCTTACATTTAGCTTTGATGACAGCTTTACACGCTTATGGCTTTTCTTATCAGATTCACAAGGTAGTCACCACACCAGTTATGTCTTTTTAAGAGTACTGGAGACATCCAAACTGTGAGAACACGTATGGAAAAGTGTGAAACAACCCAAAACATTTTTTTTTAATTTTACATTGTCCAAAGTTGCCACACTTAGCTTTGACAGCTTTGCATTTTCTCATCAGACACATAACAATTTGTGTGCCTTGTCAAGATTTAATTTGTGCCAATTGCCTTCCCTAATGTGCTTTAGACCATCATTTGTCTCGTGCAATGCAAGCATGGGTACTGACTCAATATCAGAGCTACAAATCCATATTTTTGCAAGAAACGGTTAAGAGAAAAGCCTATCCATTATTACTTTAAGAAATGAAGATCAGTCAATCTAAAAAAAGTAAAGGTTTTCCTTTTGCTTTAACAGTCAGGCTGAGGGCCAGTTTCATCTTAGTGTTTAATTTGAAAACCATTCCGGGTGAATCTGATGAGAAAATGCAAAGCTGTCGCCGGTACTAAATGTGGCTACTGTGGACAGTCTAAAATATAAAATATGTTATGGGATGTTTAACACTGAATGAGAAAAGTTAGTTCTAAAACTGATTAAAAAACTGAAGAAGTAGATCATGCCTAAGGAAGACTACACACTCATATATAATCTTATTCTCACTTTGTCTCCCAGCAAGCGGCGGCTGATGTTTCTGCAGCTGCCAGTGAGACCTGACTTGTAGCATTTACAATAATGTTTTTTCCATTTCACAAATGTAGCCCACTGACCCATTGTATACAGAACTAAATGATACGTCACTATCCTTACTGTGACTTTCTTGAGTTAAGACATAAGAGGCTTTATTGTCATTGTACCAACAGAATACAACTAAACTTTGTAACTCACGGTTCAGCAGCACAACCTATGTAAATACAATATATTTATATAAGACCTTATAAAAGTAAGGAGCCAAACAGCTATAAACATATATACAGTCACAATAAACATATACAGTCACATATGAGTTGCACATGACAGCACATTTTAAATGGGATCAAAATAATTGTCTGAACTTTGTGAACATTTTCTTCTGCTGTCCTCACTTGAATATTTTTCACTTAAATGATGAATTAAATCCATTTTTAATATCTTCTGTTCTGCCTGAACTGATTTTGATGAACATTTGATTTCTGATATTTGACAGGGCTATAGAGGTAACCCAACCCTTTTTCTTCATAGACAGGTGTGTGCATCTTTACAAAGAGATCTTGCAGTAAAGCGCAGCCAGAATTGAACCCTGACGATGTTATCACTTATCTGGGGAAGCACAGGAAGGCTCTGCTCCTCTACCTGGAGCACCTGGTGTTGGAGAAACAGATCCAGGTAAGGGGAACATGTAAAATCCACGCTCAGCCATGGTGCTGTTAATTAAGGCAGTAAAAGCTGATGGTGCGTGTGATATTTTTACTTTTCTTTTTATTCAGTTCATTTTCATGTGTAAAGATAATGTTAACAATAATTAAATGGGAAAAAAACATAAAATTAATAAAATAATGGAAAGGGTGTAGGCTGATGCTATAAAGTTTATTTGATACCTATCCCTACTACCTTGTGGTCAACAACATAATAGAAAATAAAAGTTTCTACTTCTCTAATCTCAAATGGATCAGAACAAAAATAATCAGATCATGCCAAAACAGCTCCATGAACTATAAATTCTCTCATTCTCCAGTGTGTGCACAGAAAATAACCACAAAACTTCACCTACAGTGGATATAGAAAGTCTAGACACCCCTGTTCAAATGCCAGGTTTTTGTGATGTAAATTTTTTTTCTATTTTCAATGTGACCTATAACCTGTACAATGCAATTGAAAAACAAACTGAAATCTTTCAGAAAGGTGAAGTAAAAATAAATGAGATAATGAGGTTGCACAAGCGTGCACACCCTCTTATAACTGGGGATGTGGTTGTGTTTGGATTTAAGCAGTTACATTCAAACTCATGCTAAATTGGAGTCAGCACACACCTGTCACCATTTAATGTGCCTTTGATTAACCCCAAATAAAGTTCAGCTGTTGTAGTAGGCTTTTCCTGACATTTTTGTAGCCACATCTTCCA
>JAQQAE010002213.1:0-22914 GCA_029823295.1 Pseudamia nigra
TGTGAGAGAGAAACTACACAGTCATCAATCAATCAGAGACATAGGAGAGGAGAGCTTAGGAGAGGGAGCTGCATCGCAACCAATGCCATACTCTCATGTAATAAGCACAACTTCAATGAGGCAATGAATCATGGTCCGGAAAAATATTGTGATAATTTTCAATGATTGTTCGATCATGACAGACCAATTGTTGAGACATATAGTTACCATGATGTTATGTGTAACTTCCTGTTTGTCTTTACAGTTATGTATTTTCAGTCTTTAAACTGACAAACATCAAATGATGGTATAATTCAACTAGGATTTAAAAAAATGACTGCCGGCAATTTTTTTCCAACGTTAGGTTCCATGGTTCGAAAGTGAACACTGTGGGACTCTATAGTTTTTTGTGCAAGACTCATTTCATTTGTTCATCTTGGCCTCTTGACACGGTTTTCTCAAAAACTAAAATGTTAATCTCTTGTGTGTTTTTTTTTTTTTTTTTTTTACTGAAACATGTCTAAATGTCTGCTGAGAAAAAGGTTGTTTAAAACTGCAGCTCAGTTTCTTAAGCCAAGTTAATAGTCTCACTTTAAACACTTACTTTTTATATACTTTTAACTTCTAGGAGTCAGTGTTGCTCACTCAGGTGTGTGAGACCCCAAGATATAATCATGAATTAATTGATGATAGTATAAAATAGTTGCTACCCTCATCAGATGTGCTGTAATGTCATGCGCTGCAGCCTTAAATGACCTCGACATGCTTGCAGATGCATGCTCTCGTTCCCTGGCATCCTAATTAACAGCACCTGCCACTGCCACAGACACACTGACAGACACCATCCAGCTTTTATCCTGACAAATTACCAGCGGAGTCCTGTTCTTAAGCCCTTTATCTGCCTTACAGCCGCATACACGAGCTACCAGACTCATTTTACAATCTATATCCTCCACAGCAGGGCCTATTATCTTAAGTGAGTGTTGATAGGATAGTGAGGGGTGCCCTCTTTTTTTCCTCATGTACAAATGAGCTGCAGGAGTCCCTTTCAAAGCTGCACTGTGCTCCGACTCATAGCCTCGCTCGGGTAGATGAATCGTGGCCGTGCAGATTTCCCCTGAATGTTTGTGTGTTACAGCTGCAGTGCTTTGATGTTCGCGTCGTTACTGGCATCAGCGAGTCCCGCTCGGGTGTCACTAACACTGTGCTCCCTTTAAAGAGCATGAGCTTGCCAACCAGGGATAAAACATGTAGGACTATCAAAGCGTGTTTATTTGGCAACATCTGGGGACATTTTGTGGAAGATGACAGGATGAGATTTAGTACTAAAATCTGTCCATAGAGAGGGAATCAACCTGACAAGGTTTCAATACAAAGAAAAGTTTTTGTTATAAAGAGTAAAAAAAAGACCTCCAAATATCGGAGGAATGGGATCTTATCTTAAAACCGCTCTGGTGTTTTTTTTTCTTTCTCCGGCTTCCCAGAGGAGACAGCAAAGGCTTTAAAGCTGAGCTTGCTTTTTGAACATATATGAACAGAATAATAATGTCTTTACATCATATACAGCAAAACCTTCTTTTTAAGATGTTTTTCACTTGGGATTTTGGTCAATCCCGTCTCTCCAACTTTATGTCTAGTCAACAAATGTACTCTTTTGTTGTCAGTTTATGCATTAAAATGACATTTACATTTATTGGCCAGATGCTTTTGTTTCCTTGAACAGTTTAGAGATCTACATGATGCCGATTAATTGATCCTAATGTTTGTTTTTATGCATGTAATATGTTTCTTTTATCCCTTGCATAATTAAAAAACAACACCACTGCAGTTTTTTTTTCTGAAATCATCATCTCTACATGTATGACAGCCATGCTGTCCCAGTGTGTATTAAATTCCACCACAAGCACACCTCATTCTTCTTCAGCATCCCCTGAACCAAATCCTATTTAATGCGGAAAAGTAAGTAAATCTGGTTATTCTACCAAATATTGATTTCAGAACTCTTCATAAGTTAAAAACATCAGTATTGTGTTGTTTAAAAATGAATATGAACTTGTTTTCTTCGTATTTGAGTCTGAAAATGTTGTCTTTTTATTTGTCATGTTCTTGCAAATAAATGACTATATTTTTATTTGTAATTTGAAAGAAATATTGTCAGTAGTTTGGAGAATGGAAAAAATGTTCATTTTACTCACATACACATGCATATAAATAGTAAAATCAGAGAAACTGATCATCTTGCTGTCATCTCTTTATCTTTTCCAAAGCTGAATGTCTTAAATTAGTAACATCTCGCAAATACAGATGCTATAGCTGCGACGATGAATCAGTTCTAATTACTTTTTGATTAATAAATTGAATATTTGTTCATTTTTTGGATCTGCGTTTTAAGTATTTATGCATTATTATTTTTCATTTTGATTGTGGCTGATTACTTTCTTCATTTGAGCTCATTTTTATTGGATAGACCAATTATTATTGTTACTCAACACAGGTATTTTTTTTAACTGTTCTGTCTAAAAACAGCTCCTTCAATTGTACACGTTGCTTATCCCTACTTTAGACTTTAGAAACCACTTTTTCGCCATTTTCATCATCTAATGTACCAAGCAAGATAGCAATTAAATGTAAAACAATCAACAAATCAGATATCTGATAATGAAAATAATCATTAGCTGCATCTTTTGGGTTAATTCTGATCATCCTCCTGACTTAAAAATCTGCATCTATTATGATAATAAATCAAATATAAAGATATCTTAAAGCAAAACATTTAAATATTTGCTTATACAGGGCAGTCAAATTTCCATTTTTGTCTGCAAAAGAGGATTTCTTCTCCAGTTTTAAACAGTCTCCAGTTTTTATTCATAGCTAAACATGGTTGAGATAGTGCTGACTTGGTTTGATTGGGCTGAATGTAATGAAATAAATGCAAACGATTCAAAATGTACAGACTGCGAGGTTACCAGGGACTAAAAACATTATCCTGAGTGTGACAGGCAGTGCCTACCGTATCAGTATGTGGTCCTGATGGCTTTGACCCGTGGCTCCAGAGCTCTGCGTGCCAATCACAGTATTGACCCATTTGTGTTTTCACCAGCTGGAGGTGTCCACGCTGACATCAGTCTCTGTGAAATATTCCTCTCCTTGGCTGAGCGTCAAACATTTCCTCAGGCCCGTCGCTGCCTGTCACACTAAAACAGACAAACAGGGCGGGAAAAACAGACAACAGGAGACGTGACTGTCATTTCTCAAACTTCAAACTGTCGTAACAGATGGTCCACCAGCAGTGACGAAGAGGCATCCTTAATTAAGTAAAAGGGCTGGTATTATAATGTAACGACACAAGTAGAGTCCTTTCTTTAAAGGCTTTATCTTTCCCAGGCAGTTGTTTTCTGCCTCTTTGAAATACTTTAAAATGTTCAGGGGCTAATATCAACAAGTCTGAGTTAGTTCTGTCCATTTCTTTTTTCTTTTTGGCAGACAAGGCACAGTTTAGTGTATTACTGCCTTGCAATAGTATTTGTAGTAGTATAAATCTGCTATACTGTACAGTATATCACCCTCTAGTACAAATTTATATCAGTGCACAGCTAGTGAAAAAGTCTAATTTCTTTATTGTCTAGAAAATTATACATATTACTTGCTTAGAAATGCGTAGTCCAGGCGTCTGCAACCTGTGGGTCCAGGGCCACATGTGGGTCATTAGCCTCTCCCCAGTGGCTCCAATGGCTTTATCCAGTGACGGAAGCAGCATATTGTAATAATTCAAAATGAACAAAATAAGCACTAAGTCAACAACGTAAAAAATAGTGATCTAGATAATGAACAAAACATTAGAAAAAATGTTTAAAAAATCCAGAGAATTAACAATATAATCCAGTAAATGACCAAAACCAAGAAAATGAACAAAAAATAAGAAAAGTAATGAACAGAAAGAGGACAAAACTGAACAAAATCATTCACAGCAGCATGAAAAATATAAGGACAATCCATAAAATGACTAAAATAATAAACCATCCTGATAAAAATTAATTAAAAAACAAACAAAATAGTTAAAGTGTCCATGACATGCTCATATGAAAAAAGTTTTAAAAAAGCAACAAACGAGTCAAGGAAATAAACAAAAGACAGAAATTTAACAAAAATATTGTATGATTATCTTAATTATTGTTAATAATAAGAATTTCTTATGATTTTGTTTGTCTGTTCAGCTTTGTCCTAATTATTTGCTTATTTTGTTAAATTTCTGTCTTTTGTTTATTTCCTTGACTCTTTTGTTGCTTTTTTAAAACACATTTTTTTCCACAAAATTGACTAAAGCAGTAAACAAAATTAAAAAAAATGAACAAACACTTGACTAAATACTGTAAATACAAATGCAAAATGAATAAAAATGATCAAAAGTGACAAAAATAATCTATAAAATGAAAAATAATGTACAAAAAATTCATTACATAAAAATATTCAACAAAATTAATAAAAAGAAATAAAGTAATACACAAACTGCATCGTATGTCAGTTGGTACATAGGGTTCAAATATTTATTGTGGCTCTCAACACATGCATTTTTACTTTCTGTCCGATAATGGCTCTTTTCATAGTGCAAGTTGCCAACCCCGTAGCCAAACATACAAACCAGCATAAAAAATTCACACTTTGTCAGAACTTGGTGACAAAACACAATGTGTTGGCATGTTTGATGCAGGACTGCCATATAACAGATTGCTTTTATTCATTTTTGCCACTGAGTTGGCCCTTAAACCTTCTATCTCCTGACCTTCAAATGACACCCGTTGGTGACTACATAACTCCACAGGACTATACTGCTATCATGAAGCCCTACAGAGTACTTTGTATACAATTTATACCAGCCACCCCTAATGTCCCAGTATTGATTTTGATCTGCAATCAAATGTTCTGAGAAATGTCAGAATCATGCAGTCTTTCTCAGAAGTACCTGACTGAGCTGTCATTGCAGATTTTCCATCCATCCTCATGCACCTTTCTCAAAGTCACAACTGAACATGCTTCTACGCAGAGTTGGAAGAAAAACATGGTCTTGTTGTTGTTGCCAAACAGAATGCCCCACAGCAATGTCAAACCCGCACACATCCTTTTGTGTAAATATTCACTGGAGGACTCATGAACTTGTCCGTGCATGCAGCCTCTAACCACCAGCTGTGTTAATAGATGATAATTAATTTCTTCTGAGTGATATTCTTTTGTGAATGTGAATCTAATGGGGCAGTACTGAATTTAAAAGGTCCATATCGTGTCACATTTAAATCTGTACAGCTTAAAAACGTCTATTAAATACTTCTGCTCTGATTTCACTGTGAGGCGTCATCACTTTTCAAGTCAGAAAAACATGGACACTAGCACAAAAATGAGCCGTTATTTGTGCACGTGTCCATCTTTTTCCAACTTCAACGCTGCAACACGAATAGCTATACAGTACATCACTTCACTAGAAAACACTTGGATTGGTTGAACTATATTTCCTAAGCTGAGCTGGGATCAGATTAGTCCGTTTACCTCGGAACTCTGACACCAGAACTGGGAGTGACGTAAACCCTGAGCTGATCATCTTGCAGCTTTTAAGTCAGAAAAAGATGGACACTCGCACAAAAACCAGCTCATTTGAAGACAACTTTAAAATACAAGTGCCCTGATTGCATTACAGCTGTGAAGTCTGAAAAAAAACACATTTTCTCAGATGACCTGGGATCAACGGCTGATGATTTGTTCCCTTTACCTGGGACCTCTGAGGTCAGACCTGGGACTAATAAGGAGTTGAATTGGGGACAGGGCAAATTTTAGGTTGACTATGATTGTTTATTAAAATTTATTAAAGTTACAATTTTCAAATTTAGTATTTATTGGGTCATTGATGCTCACTTTTAATGTCACAGATAACAAAAATTCAAAATTGCTTGTTTTTCCTTGTTAGAAAGATTTCTCAGGTCCAACTGCACTGAAGAAGTTCATATTTTAAGAGCTTTTATTTTACTCTATATACTTTATATAAACCTAAAAAACCAGTAAAGATGCATTTTAACAGTATGTAAGCTTAATAATTAAAATGGTGGCTGAATTGCTACATTATGACTGATTTGTTGAGTGAGCTCTGATAAAGATGTTTGTCATCTCAATGCAGATGATCACAGATCAAAGCTTAATTGTTCACTCTCCGCACAGACTCTGTTGTGCTATTAATGCCTGTTTACACACTGTGGATGACTGATAAAACAGCCTCTTATTGATAGAGGATACTGCATGTTGTTGTGGCTGCTCCAGTCCATTTCATCTTCCTATTGCCTGGCAACATCACATGCTTCATCAAACTCCAGCATTTTTGGCGTACTTCAAAATCCTTGATTCCTTTCATGTAATACAGATGTTCCCAGGTTTAATAGTCACTTTAATTGCATGAAATGGAAAATGGCTGTTATGCATTAGGCTTAGTGACTTAAGTAGTGTTGGTAGCTTAGACATAATCAGAGCTAATGGCACAGCATCAGTGCAAAAGGAAATAATCATCCATTTAAATGTGGCTTAAACGAGAGAGAATATTAATTCATGATGGTAATGAATACTATGCTAATAAATAGTACAGACGATATGTGCCTCCTTAGCGAGGAACATTTACAGGATTTAATGAACCATTTGGGATGACAATAATGTCTTTTCTTGGTTTAAAGATTTTTTTTTTGGAAATAACTTTTGTTGGAATATTGAAGCTTATATTAGAGGATTGCATACATGGAGTCTGATTGAATGAAATAATTGCATAGACACTGAATGAAAAACACAACAATCTGCTATTTCTTTTGCAACAGGTGAAAAAAAATCATCTGGAAAAAAAAAAAAAAAAATTATATTTATACACATTTTTTTTCACCCTCACCTTTTGCATATGGAATTATCTCAGCTCTGTATCCTCCTTTATGTTTTTGTCAGTGGAGATGCAATCCGCATAGGTCACATTTGTTTGTGTTTTCCTGTAATTAACATTTCAAAGTGTCAACTTAGACACTGGAGTGTCTTAGAAAATACTGCAATTATGCGGAGTAGAAGTCTGAAGTAAAGTGTAGGTCGGGGATTCTGCAAGTAACCTACACCAGAGCAAAGGTGTGTCTGCCTCTAACAGCTGAGTGAATTATGACACGGCTCCAGCAAAACCAGTTTAAACCACAGTTTACTGGCTCTGGTATGTGTGTTAGTAGGCAAAGGAGGGTTTGTAGTGGACAAGTGCTGGACGGTATATGTTTTCTGTCTATTAGCTGAAATATAATGCTATTTGGATGTAATGATAATGATTTGAGCATTGTGACAGAGCAGGGCGGCCTGTCTCAGTGTGGGTGAGTTGTGTTCTGTTGTACTTACTGACATTGTTTTAAATGTACATATCTGGTTTCCTGTTTACTCATCAAGGTGTCAAGTCTTTCTGATATATGGTATTTTCTCAGCTGTACATTGTTTTCCAAAGGTTCTCAAGTAATTTTTCACCTTTAAGTTAGATATCTACAGTTGCCTTCTTTTGGTGACATGCAAAAAACATTCAGCCGTATTTCATTTTTTAAAGCTTCCAAACTCATGAATTTCTAAATCAGGTCATGTACCCATCTGAAAATTTGCTGCTGTGCCTTGCAAACATGTTAGTATGTCTTACTTTTAAACAGGATATCTACCTTTACTTCATCAAATGAACCCATTACTAAATATTTGAGACTTTATTTGAAATTAAGTTGTCAGAAAGCATTAAAAGACAGTTTATTTTCCTTTAAAGGACAACTTTCAAGGATAAAGCATGTCCACACTTTTCTCAGGCTGCCTGCTGATTGTCTCCAGCTCGACTTTTTCCGGCCGTTTAAAAAACAAAGCATGTGTGCATGTCTGTGTGTGTGTGTGTGTGTAGAACATATTTCCTGTCTCATTTGTTTGCTATAATTAACATATCAATGTGCTAGCAACGACAGTCCAGTGTTAATGGTGACAAGGTGATATGAAACAGTTTGAGGGCATCTCAAAAAATGAGCTTTGCTGCCATCTCATCATTTCTGCCTCCTCTGGTCTCTTCTCAGAGATCCTCGGAGCAAGGTTTTGACAAAACAGCAGTGATATGACAACTTGTGTCTCCTAGCAACATGCTAGATCTCCCGTCTGTGGTCCAAATTGACTGATAGACTCTTAAAAGCATTACCTTGCAGCATTGCCGTGAATACGATAGATGTGCAAGTGGAAGTGCGGGAGCACAGAAGACGATATGCATGATGAATGTTTAATAGGATGTTCTTGTGTACAGGGTGAAGGTGTTAGTTATTTCGTCTCTCTGAACATTCACAGCTGGGAGCTTCTTAAAAACTCAAGCTGTGTCTCTTTGTGCTCCTGCACTGAAAATACGCAGTAAATACAGATGCCACATGCACACGCTCTCCTGCTGTGTCATACTGACGTGTGAGTGATATTTTGCTCTGATGAACAGGGGCCCTTCAACTAAGATTTAAATTAAGTCAAGTCAGGAAGTTTAATGTCACTGTACTAGACAACAACGCAATGAAATCATAATTTTACGTTCAAAGCACAGTTAGTATGCCCTAAAATTCACAAACACTTAGTAGCAGCACAGTAGAGAATTCTACCGACAGTATATACACTACCTGTTGAAAGTTTGGACACACCTTCTCCTTCAGTGGTTTTTCTTTTCTTTTATTACTTCCAACATGGTACGGCACATAGTTTAAAAACCATCAAAAAATGCTTTCATTTGGACCACCCCAGGACACATTCAGAGTTTTCGATATTTTGACTGACTTATAATCATTTCTTAAAGTAATAATAGACCATCTTTTCACTTTACTTAACTGAGTGATGAAATAAACAAACAAAAAAACCCTGAAAGCGAAGAAGCGTCCAATCTTTTGACTGGTAAGGTATGTAATTATGTGTCTGAACGCATTTATGTTTCTACTGTATGTCTGCAAAATGCCATAGTAAGCATAAAAATACTTCAGCTATGTTTGTTGTGTTGCTTTAACAAAAGCAACACAGTCCATGTATGGGACTAATGTAATATGTTCAATATACTTTATGGACAATGAAATAAATTAAGCCAAATGTTACAGTACATATAAACAAGGAATTTGGAATGAAATTATGTTGACTTCTTCATAATTTCCCTTTTCATTTTTATAATTTTCCATTTAAATCAGAATTTGGGCTCCATTACCCAACTTATTTTTCATTATTTGCATGAAAGTGTTGTTAAAGGCTTAAGTGTGAGAATACTATATAGTATGAATGTATGTGTAGTTGAACTGGTTGAACCCATACCTGTACATGACTGACCACGACAGACTTGCTGCTTTCTGCTGACATTCTAACAATGTCTCATAAATCCCAACCGAGGTCACGCAGAGTCCAAAATCTCTCATCAGCAAAACAAATCAGCGTCCTTCTCCGCTCTTTGATGAAAGACATCGCCACACTGAGAAACTGTGCAATTTTTAAAGCAGATGAAAGAGGTGAATGCCATGATTTCAGCAGCCGGAGGCTTGATCTCCATCTACTGATTCAAATAAAGATCCGTGAGGTCTGAGATAAATGCAAGCTCTGCAGCTCTGCCCCAACTTCAAACACACTGACAGTTTTAATTAAGCTAATCTGTGACGATGCTGTGTATAAACATGCATGGAAATGAGGATCATTTTAAAAAGTGGGTAAACATCTTCTATTAATGTTTAAAATAGAAAGAATTCACAGTGAAGTTGAAGCAGTATTTAACAAAGACATCTGTTCGCAAAATATATCATGAGTGAAATGAAAAGGTTCATAACATTAACAGTAGCCCATAATATGCCTTTTCTTTTTATGACAGAAATCATTTTGTTAGAGCTGGTTTCATTTCTGGAAATGGAGTATATGTCGCTGCAGAATGAGACACATTGAGGCACTTATTAAATAACAGAGTTCACCACAGTGCCGGTGATAATAGCTAAGGACAGGCCTCAAGGCTCTAAAAACAATTGAGAATCAGACTTTAATATGAAAAAGCTTGTGCTGACACTAGGGTTGTCTGCTCCGCTCGGTCTACGTAGACATCAGCGTGTTTGAATTTAATGAGAAGAAGCGGTAAATAAGAATCGTACCTGCAGCAGCCATATCTGAAAAGAGATTTAATGTGCATCTTTGTTTCCAGCTGGAGTGACGCAGCAGGCACTGATCACACCCCAAACCCCTGTTCCTCGCACTGAGTATGAGATCATTCACACACCAGTGACATCCACAGCAGGTTTGTGCCTCTGTGTGTGTGCACATGCTTATATATTCATAGCTTTTTCATTGCAGGAGCAAAAAAGGAGCACAGCTGGAGTTTTTAAGCAGTTCAGCAGGTAAATATTTGAGAGAATAGAAATATTTTTCCCTTACGGACATCCAGATTAATCTGTTCTGTCATAAACTGTTAATAGCATGCACTTTTCTATGAAGTGCATAGTGATAGATTGTATTGATACCAGTGCATTTATGTTTCTGCTTTTTGCTCCAATTCTGATTGATTCCCTTATCGATTGGTCATCCATTTTCTGTGTGGAAAAAAGGACCAGTCTTAACATCAATTCAAATGAATGAAATGTTCCATTTGCACAACAGTTGCTTTCATTTGAGTGTCTTACAGTAAAATCTACGAAGCCAGCTTGCATGGCTCTAATGTTACAATAATTTACCTTATGCACCCTCAGTAACAGATGTGTTGCTCAGTTTCATGTGTATAGTGTCAAATAAGCTCAATACTAAGAAATCGAGCGTTAAGGACATTCTGTTTTACTATGAGAAAGTCTTGGTTCGCTGCAGAAATCTTGGTGAAATCATTGAACTTGTTTACATGATCATAAAAATCCCATAACTGGGAGAAATCATATACTGTAATTGTAATAATTGGACCTGATGCGTACACATGCACTTTAGAAATGCGATCATCCAAAAAACTGGTTTACATGTTTCAGTCCATTATTGGATTTCTTTCAGGGTACTGTTACATCTCCTTGTGTGCCAGAGTGGTCGCTTTTGGTTCACTTTTCTCCTTTTTCTTTTTCTCACATCTCATATTGTTTAGATTATTGTTGTTGGTTGTTTTAGTTTGGGTTGGAGATCTCTGGTGGTCTAGTTTTTGGTTTTTATTTCTGTTTTTTTTTTGTTCTTAGGTTAGTTTCATGGGGCTTTTATATGGATTGGCCTGGTTGTGTCCCTTTTTTTTTTTTTAACTTGTTTTGGCCTCGGGTCTCCAACCTGTTTTGATTCTTTCTGTTGGTATTTCTGTTTACTTTAGAGGAGGAGTTTTTCTTTGTCATCATTTAAACATGTTTTAAAGTAAATAATAAAACTGTTTGAAAGTTTGAACCTTTGTTTTGCGGAGTCCTTTATACGTTGTGGTCGTGGTGTGAGCCTTTCAGTGCTAAAGGAGCAGTAACAGTCCAAACATACATACTGACATAAGACTCAAACTTCCTGTTATTTTCTTGTCTTGGTGAATATGGTGATGCCTACGGTCTTAGCATTAGCTGCCGTAATGTAGGAGCTGGGAGAGGTGCAAAACAGGCTCTCGGTGGTTCTGTTGGGTTTACTCTCTGTATAGTCATGAGGTCTCGGCCTTGAATTGTGAGGCGCCTATAGATAATCGTTGGTTATGATTGGTGCGATACAAATAAAATTGAATTGAATTGAATTAGATGCTGCTGCTGTCCTTTGTTAATACTCCATGAGGAGAACACAATGGTTGGCTTTCATATACCGAGCGTCTGTCCTTGTTCCTGGTGTGACATGTTTTCCTTTTCTCCTTTCTAAATACAGCCATTTCCATTTTCTACAATTTTTGTGTGAATCTGATGTCTCATAATCAGGTAACTGCTGTCATCTGATAAAGCATATCAGATTATACTGTTCATATGATCACTTGAATAATCTGCTAGTGTGCATGTAAATGGTTTCAGTCACTTGGTTTCAGTCAGTGGTTAAATCCCTCTTTCTTCCTGTTAGAAATATTAGTATCATCCAGTTTCCATCTGGTAAGAATCTGGAACCTGTTCTTGACGCCTTTTTAACTCGTCAGGAAGGACAGTGAGAGTCCTTTCTTCCTGGCTTCAGAAAAACTCACCCACCTGCCTCCAGCTCATCCAAAACACTTCACGTTGATCCTTAGCGTTCTTAGACTGGCTGCCTGTTACATTTAGAAAGGATTTGAAGTTGGCAGACCTGGCCTTTATCAGACCTCTTATTGTCCTGTGGCCTTTCGTGCACATGGAGGTCCTTAGATGTCTTGTATCTCACTGTTCCAATGTCCAGATTGGCTCAAAAGGGTCAGAGAGATTTAAGGTTATCTGCCTTTAGAAACTTGTCACAAAATGATCCCAGGGTGTGGACTATTTCCTCTTCTCTGCCCTTACTTCTTTCTGTTGGAATTTTCCAGTGACGTACACAGCACATAATTTGACATCACTGTTTACACCGTGCAGCTGTCAGTAAAACTTCATAAAATAATACTCAAGATACCATAATTTATTAGTGCATGATACAGTATATTTGAACTGGTTATTTATCCCACCTTCAAAATATGTAATACTACTTTAACAAGCTAAATAAAGCTCAATTAAGCAACAAAAAACAAATAATAATCAAGTACCTACACAGAATAAACAAACTAAGCAACAAAATTAGCAAAAACTGGCAAAAATACTAAAAAGAATAAATGAAGTAAGTAACAAAATGGAAGTTGTAACAAAATAAACATCCAAATTAAATACTATCGTCAACAAAAGTAATGAAATAAGTAAATTATAAAAACACAATAAGTTCAAATGATCAAAGTATGCGAATACTTACTTAATACTTAATAAAACAATGAGTCATGTAAATAAACAGAAATGAACAATATAACCAAGAAACTGAACAGAAAGTCGACTAAATAAGCCACAAAATACCGTATTTTCCAGACTATACGTCACACCTGAGTACAAGTCGCACAAGCCAAAAAATGCATAATGAAGACGATAAAACGTATATAAGTCGAACTGGACAATATGTCGCATTTTTTGGGGGAAATTTATTTTACAAAATCCGACACTAAGAACAGACATTACATCTTGAAAGGCATATTATAGTCATAATAGAATGGAGAACAACAGGTTGAATAGGTGTTTTGTATGTTAACGTAATATATTAACAGCTATTAACATAACTATAGCATAAAGAACATAATATAACAAGTTCACAAAACTCACGATCTCACTCCTAATCACTAAACCCTTTGAATTCTTCATCCTCAGTGTCGCTTCTGAACAACTCTGGAGGTAGATGAAGCGCCGCTTCCTCCTCTGCGTGGCTGTCGTCAGACTCGGCATCAGTTCCATTTCCAATTATTCCGTCCTTTCTAAATCTCGACAGGATGGTTTTGTTTGTCGCTCAAGTCTATGCCTTGTCAAACTGTCCGATAACTTTCTGGAAAGTTGCATGGCGCATCCTCCTGGTTGCCATGAAGCTGTGCTCTCAGGGTGAAAATAACTAACACCTAAAATGTTTTATTATATAAGTCGCACCTGAGCATATGTCGCACCCCTAGCCAGACGATGAAAAAAAGTGTGACTTATAGTCCGGAACATACGGTAAGCAAAATGAACAAAAGTAATCAAGTACATGGACAAAACGAACAAAGTAAGCAACAAAACAAAGAATAACGAACGAAATGCTAAAATAAATTATAAAAAAGAACAAAATAAACAACCTAATTAATCTAGTGAATCAACAAAAAATAAAGAAATAAGTAAATAAGAAATAAACACGGTTAGCTCAAATAATTAAAATGAATGAAATTATCAGGTAATTGGGCAAAAATGAACAATACAACCCAGAAATTGATTTAAAAAATCAATACAATGAGCAACAAAATGAGCAAAATTAACACAGTGATCAAGTAAACTAACAAAATGAAGAATATAACCAGAAGTGAGTAAAAAAAAAAATCAACAAAATAAGCAGAAATGATTGAAATAATTCTCAAATCCTGCAGTAAGAAAATCTTGAGCATGTCTTGAAGGTTTTTCTTGGTGTTGGACAGATGACATGTATTTTTTCATTTGTCTGGTTCTGGATCCGTCACTTTAACGATGACAGTTAATGCACTTTACATTATTACATGTAGAGTAAATAACCTGTTTGAACACTATATATCAGGATATAATGAATTTCAGCATCATGAACTCATTCCCTACTTCTAGTTTATTGCTTTCAAGTACTTTATTATTATGAATGTTTGTACTTATATTAAGCCAGTGTAGTTATAATGCACCAATACTTCTACTGTTTACATAAAGCTGATTATACAGTAGTAGAAAGAGGTATGTTCATACTTTGTACTCTACTGGACTATTAAGTAACATGAGATGCTTGGGTATGAGTATACATGCCACTGCTGCTGTCATAGAGATAATGCAGTCAGCACTCATGCTCTTTTGTATTTTTCTGGCTACATTTGCTTTGCTATGTCTAAACCACTTTTTCTGTAGTCAAATATTGGCTTTGGGGAATAAAACCAAGTACCAGGAGAGATGTCCTGGATGAACACCGCTGTCCTATGCTCTCCTCTGGATGGTCTGCACCCCAGTGGTGCAGGAGTTGGTGCGATGCTTGGTCATGCTCGGGCAGAGATGTGGGAACGGAAGCTCATCCAGCAGCCCTGCCACGCCAGCTCTGACGCTTGCTGGCTCGTCAAGCTGGAAATTGCCATAATGTGTCCTGTAGTGGTCGGCTGCACAGGCCTCTGTCAGGGCTCCATCTGCGCTGCACGCACGGAATGCAGCGCGCATCATAGTTGGTGGCTGTGCTTAGAGATGTGCAGCAAATATATGGACAAAAGTATGTGGACACTACTCTGTTGAGCATATGTGAACTTTGAATAAGATGCATTATCAGTGGTTAATAAAATATTCACAATCAGGTATATTCACCAAACATTTCCATTTTTGTATCGTCAGTGTTATAGGTAAAGTTAAAGTTGTTTTAAGATAAAATAAGTTATAAAATCATACTTCATTGTCAGATAATGTCTGAAATTCTTTATACATCGTAGAAGCTCAGTTTACAAACACTTAACATAGCGTTGCAATCACAATAGTCAACGTTCATGGCATTTAACATGTGCTTTATCAGGCATTGAACTCCATATTCAGTTTCAGAATAAAGTCATGCTGCAGTTTGACTTTAGTAAGTTCTGGAACCCGGAAACAGTCTCTATTCACTATATTCTATATTCACTGTTCAGAACATGATTGCAGTTGAAGATGACATTGTTGGCCAATCTCAGTAAACTCTTCAGATAGATTGATTAGTAAAGCCTTTCCAGAGGTTGGCTTACAATCTTTGAGCAGATTTTTATTTGATGAAACAATTTAGCCATTAAGGTAGTCGACAAGCACTTGTACCATATGTGTTAGTACTGTAACACACTCCACATCACAGAGGTGAAGAACAAAAGAAGAATCTGCTCCAAAAGATCCGAGATGACAGAGAAAGGAAAAAGTCTTTGTTCTGTCTTTTTGCAGATAAGTACCACATATTCTTTCCGGGATGAAATCTGATCTGTCATTTGACTTGTTTACTGCTAATTCATTTCAGCTCACTTTGTTAATTTTTGTAATGTCTGACATATATCTACCAAGATTCTCACTCAGGCTGAATCACAATCTCTTCATTTTGTAATTGGTATGTTTCAAAAAGAAAATAAGCACCTTACTTAAAATTCTGAAAGTACAAAATAAATAGACACATCTAAGCATAATGACTCAGAGGTACAGCTACAGCTACAACTCTGATTAGTTATTCTTGGATTAATTAACAACTATTTTACTTGGTTTAGTAACTTTAAAAAAAAAAAAATTCAATCCTTTGAGTCTCTAATTCAGTATTTTCCAGTATCCAGTTTCTCTTTATTGATAATAGATTGCTGATCAAACAAGACATATGCAAATAGAGCACAAATCCTTATGGCTTTATTTCAATTTCAATTTTTTTTTCCTACTTTTTTATCACAAATATTTAACTTGCAGTTAACCTTGAAGCTTTCGGGGAATATACTGTATATGGCATACTGTACATTTTAGTTTTGCATGAAATTAGTTTATATTTGCCAGTAACATCTTTATAAAATCTGAATTGCTCAACAGGTAAACGGTAAAAGATTCACATGAATCAAGGAGAAGTAGAAGTACTCATAAACACAAGTACTTAAATATTTGAGCATTTGAGTATTGGAGCATTTGCAAGTGAGGGAGTCGTATTGTGTTTTAACAGGTACTTTGTTCAGTTCTGTTAATTTCTTTGACTATTTTGATGATTTTGTTGATTATTTTGTTGATTGTCTTTAGTTTTGTTGTTTGCTTTTGTTCATTTTATAAAGTACTTGATTATTTTTTATTATTACTACTTTTTTAACCAGTGTTGTTGCACAGTTTGTTCACTTTTACTCATTTCTCGCAGATTTAGTTTTTTGTTAAGTTTTTGATGCACATTTGTCCATTTTTCTTGCTTGATTATTTTGATCATTTTTGCTCATTTTATTGCTTGTATTTTTTGTTCAGTTTCTTTATTACATTGTTCCTTTTTGTTAATTTGCTTGATTGTTTTCTTCGTTTTGCCTTATTTTCTTAATTTTTGTTCATTTTTTTGAAAAAAATTCAATTATTTGCCCATTTTGTTACTGAGTTTATTCATTTTGGTCATCAACTCGATTCATTAGTACATTTTTTTAAATTGATTTGATTATTTTGTATTTTGCTTTTTATTTCATCACAAATGTAAGATTTAAAAGTATTCTTAAAAGTATTTCAAATAAATAAACTCATGACAATATATTTCATGATGGAAACACTGCAGAGTTAAAATAGTGATTTTCACTAGATACTTGACTTTTCTATTATTTGTGAATTTCTAAGACAATGAAGTGAAATAAAGTCTCTCCCTGCCCCTTGTGATGCTGAAACAGCAGGAGTTTTGTTATTTTAACATCTTTTTCTTCATATAATGCCATAAATTGAAATAAAATGATAAATAAAAGTTAGTCAAGTGCCTTTATTAATGTTATACCTGCTGCTTTTATCATGAAAGAGTGAAATAGTGAGCTTTCCCAAAAGCAATGTGTTACCAACAGCTAATCCTGTTTGGTCTACACTTGTATGTCACCAGCGCTGCCTTCTCAAGGACAGCCTGTTCTCCGTCCTTCTCGCCTGTGCAGTTAACATGGAACTTATATGACAAATGGGCAGCAGTTTGTGTTAATTGATGAGTTGTGGAATAATACACACGGCCCACTGTGTAGCGTAAAAAGCAGCCAGTGAAGCAGCGGCTGTTGCCCTTTAGCCTCACCAGCTCCTGCAGGACTACTTTAGCTGTTAAATGGACTCTGGAGCAGTTGTTGACTTGCATCCAGATTTCGGAGTGTGAGGAAAGCGACACGAACGCTGGCTCAGCAAATAGTCCTGACTTAGGGAAGGACACATTACATTTGTACGCTGCTGCAAAAATCTGCAGGGTGACAAAGATGAAGATTTATCCAGCGTTACCACTTTCATCCGCTGATTAAATGTTTTCACTGCAAGTTAAGATTAATTTCATTTTTCAATATCTACATGTACAAAACTAAAATAAACACATACATCACTGCACTATGCATTTATCTTTCATCTGAAGTGAGTGAATATCCATTAAAAGCACCACAAATGAAGACTGCAAATGGAGCTGTTGAGTTGGCCTTTTTAGCTTTTCTGGTTTTTAATGAGATCAACATGCTTTTCCCCCTAAAATGTTTCTGTTTAAGAGTGATTGAAGGGTCTTTTCACATCAGCGTAGTTTTATATGAATGGAAATGGGCTGTTTTTATTTCCTTTTGGTGCAATTTGGAGGTGTGAACACTGTAATCATGGTCAGAGTTGATCGTGTTGCAGTTGAAAAGTTAGAAAAACGTGGATGCATTTAGTTAGAAAGGCTTGATGTTGTAAAAGGTTCTATTTTATCCAAAATCATGATGTTTTTACCTGGATCCTGAACTTAAACATAGCCTGTTTTGATGGCTAAACCTTAGTACAGTGGTACCTCGCTGTACGAAATTAATCTGTTCCAGCGTGACACTTGTACAGTGATAATGTCTCACAGCGGGGTGTGGTTTCCCCATATTAATATATGTAAATTATATTAATCTGTTCTGGGACTCACGAAAACTCCCATATAAAGTATATATTACTCACCCATACACCCACATTTATTCATTATTATTATTTGAAATGGAAGTTATGTTAATTATCTGAAAAGGAATGCATGAAATTAGTTCTAAAAACGATTTACAATGTCTTCTAACAATGGCTGCAGTGATGAAAGCCATCTTGTAGCATGTGCCAGTAAGCCCTGTTTACACAGCTCTGTGTAAACATAGCTGTGTAAACAGTGTGTCTCAGTTCACTCGAGGCAGGTGTGGCAGTGCTAACAGTTAGTTAGCTGTGTGTCTCAGCTCACTGAGTGCTGATTTAGCTTAGCCACAGTAGTCTTATGGCTACTGTTCTTAGCTATCAACACAGAGCTGTGTTGATACCTAAAAACAGTAGTCATAAGCACGCCGAGCAAAGGCATTGTTGTTATTAGCTTCGGAGCTGTGTTGATAGCTAAGAACAATAGCCGTAAACACGCCGTGCAATGGCGTTGTTGTTAGCACCCTGTCAGTTAGCCCTTTAGCAAAACAGCAACCATGGTCAGCCATGTACCGATTTAGCTTAGCCACAGCTCCTGAGCTAACAACACAAAGCCAGGCCTGCCAGTCTCCAGCCTCATCCATGCGGACCGGACAATGGCAGAGAGCGGTAAGAGGAAATGGCAATGTTTGTAAACAACCGATGGTGTTACCCAGGCCACAGCACTGTTAAGGACAAGTTCTGTAGCAGGGGCATCAAGCTGCTAGCGGTTAGCTTCGGCCTATCACATATTATTGTGTTGGCTATTTACATCACTTTCGGGTGGGCAATAACTCACTTCCGGCTGCTGATCTACTGTACCACACTCCAGTCCAGTAGGTGACGGTAATGCACGGGTTCATCTCTTTCGTACCGTGATGTTTTACGCAGACACCGGGACGCATTTTTGGCCAAAATATTTTTCGCACAATGAATATTTCGTAGAGGGAAGTGTTCGTACAGCGAAGTACCACTGTAGTTTGGTGACCAAATTTAAAACGACTGTGACAAAAAAATAGGCAAAATGTTTTATATGTTACCTGCAGAAATCAAATGTCGTCTCTTTGAGGGAGTCATTCACTCATGTCACCACTGAGCAGGAGGTGATTTAAATTAAGCCTTGTTAAACATTATTAAGGGACATGACATACATTTTAAATACAGTTATTATATTAAAAGCTCTATCAGAAGGTCTGGTAGTATATACATGGCTAAAAACTGTGCCTATGAGACCACAAGGCTCTTTTTTTATATATCACTCTGTTGTCATGTTGACTTGACGATACAAAACTTACACATCCATGCACCTGAGCTGATTTCCTTACATGAAAGAAATTACACAAACTGGATGCTGCTGATGTCCAGCATGATGAGAGTCATGACAGTTAAAGGTGCTCCAACCAGAAACACATTCAGTTCATAGCTAACAGAAAATCAAAAATGTTTCAAACTTTCTGTTCCCTCAAGTGGAATAAGTCACAACTAATATTTTGTCTCTAATAGTTGCAGCATTGCTCTAAATGTCCCTTTTTTCATCCTAGTTGTATTTTGATTGCTATTTTGTGTATTACAGTATCTGCATTATATTTGTATCTTTGTTGCATTTCTGTTTGACCATTTGAATTTCCTTTTCAACTCTTTAAAAACCTCCTGTGACTAGATCAATTCACATTTTACTGTAATCACTTAAACGTGCTGTCTGCAGTGTTGGTAAACTAGCGAGTAGCTGATCTTTGTAGCAGTTCACTTTAGACAGGCGACATGCCAGTCAACACCCCTTACAGCCTCGTAGTGCACCAGCTCATGTACTGTACTCACTCATAGAGTTGAAACCAGCTACTACTGCAGTAGTAGTGCTAGCATCTGTCGCTTATCTAACCACAGGATTACCAAGGAGAGTCAGCCTGCATTTCAGATTCCTTCGTCTGGTCAGGTAAGAACTGTGAGGTTATAAGCCATGTTGAGTGACACGTCACCTATTTAATAATTTATATCGGTCTGCCACGAACGATTGGCCTCTAGCTAGTTTGGCAACATTGTAGACTGCACCTTAAAAATGCATAATTGTATGTTGCAGTTTCATCACATCAAAACTGATCTAATTCCACCTATAAAACAATAGTCAGATGCTCACATTTAAGAAGCTGTGATCTGCAAAAGTTTTACTATTTCCCTTTAATCACTTCTGTTGAACTTATTAATGGCTGCCTTATTGTACAACACAGCTGTTTTCTAATGTTCTTGTAAATTAAGTTTGGCATCAGATTTAATTGAAATTGAATAAATGCTTTGATATTGGCCTGTTGTAAGACTCAGCTATAACTGTCCAAACTGTGGTGTATTTGATGGTACTTCAGCTGGTGTTGCCTTACAAACCCTTTAAATTTCAGGTTAATGCTCTGCACCTGCTTTATTGGAACACATGTACTATAATAAACCTAATGTTCATCCTTTTATATAAAGAATTATAAGACACTGTGCTTGGCCATGCTGACATTTCTCTGCTCCAAAACACCTCAGGGTTTTGCAGATTAACAAGCTGCTCCTCCATGCTGTTCACAGCCCACCCCCTGCTGCTGCTGCTTCCAGGTAGTTTATTATATCAGCAGAGTTCATGTCGAGCTGGGTGGAGCTGTGTGTTTGTGCATGTGTGTACTTCTGGCTGTGGCGGTTATTTTTAACTTCAGTCTGCACTTTCTCCTCTGCTGATTGTGTGCACAGGCCCTGAGGAAATGTGTGTGTGTGTGTGTGTGTGTGTTTTCAGTTGGTTACTCCCAGTGGACCACAGGCATGTAGGGCTGGTGGGGCCGCTGCTCAGTTGTTTTACATCATTACTTAATCATACTGTGTGTCCTTCTGGGCCGCAGTACATTGTGTCTTAAGTGTCTGTTGTATGTAACCCAAATATTTGCATCTGCACAAAAGACTATTACCTTTGCCAAGAAGGTTATTTACCCGCATGTCTATAAAATGACTTAACTCAAAAAGTAATGCACAGATTTTGATGAAATTTTCTGATTGATTGACCCTTTTGTCTTTACCTGTTTCTTGCCGTATTACAGTATGGATTTGTACAGGTGTGTCGCACTAATAGGGCTATTGACCCCGTACCCACCCTTCCCCTGCACAAGACAATTGACAAATGAAAATAAAGCACATTAAGAAGACAAGAAATGGCACAAATAGACTCTTGACAAGGCACACGTGAAATACAGTTACTGTGGAAAATCAAAACATGTTCTTGGTTATTTGACTTTGTATAATTTTTTTCAATGTATTGTTTTGTTCATGTTGTCAATATTTGGCTAAATATTTATTATAGTTTTTGAAAAAATTTTGTTCATATTGTTTACTACATTGTTTTTGCAATTTGTTATGTTTTGATTTTGATTTTTTTTGCGTTCAGAATTTTCATGTGCTGATGCAAATATGTGCAATTCTTTCATTCAAATATAATTTGGTCAGTTATATACATATGGGTCGTGACTTGATAACCATGGGGAAATGTGGGTCACAAGGCAACACCAGCTGAGAACCACTAGTATAAAGGAATGAAGAAAAAAATGTTCCTTTGAAAAGCAGATTATATAATTACAGTACGTGGAAAACTACAAATGCTTATCTTAGTGGACCCAGTTTCAGCAGATTATAGACCTTTTATCAGTTTGCACATTGGGTTTGTGTTTTATGATGAAGTGCAAACTATTATCTGGGGCTGTTTGGATCTTTACATTCGGGTGATACTGTACAAAAAAAACCAGCTGAATAAATGTTGAGACTTTTATGTTCCATCTAATTATGGAACTGGATATATGTGCTGGACGTGTGTACTTTTTTTGTTTAGGCAGCTGAATGTCGGTGGCTGTGTGTGATTATTTTAGCCACAGTCTAGAAGATAATTGGCCCTAATTTGAGGCTGATTCAGAAACAAATAAGCAGTGACAAATGACAAATAATTTGTAACTCAACTCCAGCTCCTTCTGCAAAATGTCTCTCAGCCATGACTTCATCCAATGTTTCTTGACTCATATTTTTTTTTCACAACCACTTGAGTTTGATGTCCTGCTTGTAGTTGTAGTTAATCAAAAATATTAAAAGTCAGTCTTCATGTTTATTGCATGTTGTGTCTATCCTCAGTGATGAGTGATCACAGTACTTCATTTACTTGCACAGGCACCTTTGACACCTGCTAGTAATATGCAATATGTGTCATACATCAATGTAAAGTGTAAATGCGCACAGAATTAATTAAGATCTGAACACAAACACAATCAGTAAGATGGCAAGCGACCAGTCAAGCATTGTGATCAGATCTCTGCTAGGTGTTAATCATCGTCTGTGAAGGTGATGAATATTGGACGAAAAATATTGCATAAGTGTATTATAAAGGTAATTTGAATCTGCCTCAAATAGTCGTGACTCCCCAAATTATTTTTGTTTTATATGCTCCTTCCTGTAGGCCACTCAGCTTAATGAATTTTTAGATAAAACAATTTATCACCGGGTATAAATGTAAAAACACCTCAGCTTTCATTAGACATGTGCTAATGCAGGTCACATGTCACATATAGTGTCATTTTGAATAGTCATGTGAATACAGGCAGTTCTCGGGTTACGAATGAGTTCCGTTCCTACGGTCGCGATGTAACCCGAATTTCCGCGTAACCCG